>BMAV01008594.1:45829-66612 GCA_019973955.1 Trichonephila inaurata madagascariensis
GTTTTTGTGGAAAGATTTTATACTTAGAGGAACTTCAGGAAAAATATGAGCCTTTATATAATTTTTCAGTTGTTTTTTTTTTCCTTGCGTTGATCTATCAGGAATTTCGCTCGCATATATATAAACATTCCCATACCACATTTGTAAAAGTCTCCATGTTATGATTTGATTTTTGACTAACGCCTCACTCTAACTCAACACGAGGACTATTTGCCACGGAACTCGTAATTTTGAACTTAAGTAAAGTGACGAGGATGACACTTGAGTTGGTGTCCCACTCTTCAAATTACCACACCACGTCATATGGGAAAACTATGAGCCTCGATTGACTTAATGAGCATCAGTCATTTTACACGATGGGTCTTCAATGGCACCAGGACGCGAACTTACTACTCACTGGTCACGAGTTCGTGACCATGACTACTCGGCTACAGCGACCACTCACCATTTTGGGGGACCATTGTTTTATATTCACCAGATTTGAACTTCTAATAATTTTCTCTTTTGCAACTATAGTAGAACTCATTTATCCGAATCAATTGCGACCGGACACCGTTCGGATAACCGGAAATTGAATGTGATCCATTCAGTTTATAAAACCGGACACTATACGAATATTGAAAATCATCATATGCGGGAAACGTGCTTGAAGAAAAAGCAAAATAAGAGAAAAATGTCGCAATTTTACCTTTATTATGGAAAATAATCACTTATTTTTCGCTGCACTATTGTACACCTTCGTTTTTTCGCTGAAAAGTCTCGGATTCTCTTGAGTAGCAGTAGTTGGGTAGGACAGCATTCTGTTGTTTGTACCACTCCATAGCTGTCTCTAACGCTGAAAACGCGTCAGCATTTGGTGGACTCTTCCTACTTTCGTTGTTGTTGTCCTCGTCTTCATCCGTTTCATCGTCAACAGGGTCGTCAACAGGGACAGGTCAACAATCTATACAGCACAGTTCATAACTCAACAAGAGTACGTATGCACCCCCTCACTTGGAAACAAACTGACCTAACATTCCGCGCAGATGTTTACCAAATCACACAACTGAAATTCTCCAAATATCTCCGACCTTGGGTTTTCCCGTCAATTTTGGCCTCACGCAAAACAAGTGTTGAGCATTGCACTGTTCGAAAACGTATTTATATACAGTACATGTAGTCGACAAAAAAAAAAAAAAAACTGTGGTCCGGATAATAAACGTTCGGCTAAACGATATTCTACTGTATTGGAAGATAAGTCAAATGGGTCGAGATAAGATCCATAACTCTCTGTTGCTCTTATTTTTATTCAATACATTTGACTGAAATAATTAAATAAGCAGGCTTTGAATATTTCCCATTTAAGTTTATACCTTTTCCGTATTTTTTAGATAAGAGGCGGAATAATTCTGTTCGGTTTAGAAATACAACAAATTAAACAGATTATACATGACAATGTCCACGATAGTTCGAAGAATTTGGAAATTTTTCACTGATAGTCAAGCGATTGCGATATCAATTTTTTTTCCAAGATAAGACATCAAATTTTAAAATCAAAATTGCATGTATAAAACTTTTTTAGTTCATTTTATAGTTCTTATTCATAGTCACGAGATAGAATGATAACCTTTAATAGGCTTGATTATTCTTATCATTAAAGAATCGCAATAAAAGAAAAATAAACAATTAAAAACGAATCCGTGAAAAAAATAAAAGAATAATCTTTGATCACCTGATTCTTCAAAAATATAAATAATAAAACGAAACTGATTCTTTGCTTTTAATACTAGAAATTTATATGTATAAATAAGTTTAAATTTTTAATTAAAGATGAGCTAATACTGATTAAGAAGAGAAAAAATGTACGGAGAGATTGATACTATATTATGGAAAAATAAGAAAAAGAGATACATGTATTAGAAATTTAAATTTTTTTAGCTTTGTTATAGTACAAAATTGTATTCATTTTCTATCAAAACTTTTTATTAGTGCCATTCGAAATTTCAAATCCACTCATTTTTCAATTCCTACTATTAGCTCACAATCTCTATATATTTATTTATTTATCTTGGTGGGATTTTCAATCGTTAATAAAATACATTTTAAAGCGTTCAATTGAGCTGAAATTTTATATACATGACTATTTGGGATGACAATACAATAATTTAACTATAATTAATAAAAAATAATTGATTAAAACTAATCATTTAAAGAATTACAAATACAGCTACGTTGGCATCATTTTTGGCGACTTAGCGACCCTTGAGTCAAAACTTGAAAAGGTTTTTTTCTCAGGTTTTAAAGCATTCAGTTAAACTGAAATTCTATATACACGATTGTTTTGAATGACAATACGATACTTTAATGATAATTAATAAAAATAAATTACCACTTAATATTGTGATTTTGTCATATGTATATACATATTTATATTAATTGTAACTATTTAATAAAAAGTAGCTAAAATAAAATTTTTCTTTGTTGATCTAAGTAGGAATTGACTTCAAAATTTTTTTTCTATGTTTCTTGTTTTTTTTTTAATTATTTCTATATAACAGTTCTTACAATAAGATATAACTTTGAACACTCTAAATTCTTTTAGACCTATAAAACTATCCGTAAAAGTATTTCCTTACTATAATTTAAGTAGAAAAAGTTATTTTACATGTTATGAAATTGTGAAATGTAACATTTGTTAACTGCAAAATAAGTTATACGGATTTAAATTAAAATATTAATTTTATATAAGAAAATAATTTTGCTGCAATTGTCGAAACACTATTGAATAACAATGCAAATTTCGTTTTAAAAAAAAAGTCTCGTAATTTTCAAAAATTCTTTAAAATTTTCATTATGCGTCAAAATCAATTAAGTTGAAAATGTTCGGAAATGATTAGAATTTACTTTGAAATAAATTGCCTAAATTAGTAGACTAACGAATTTCTTTCATCATAATTTAAATCCTTTTCATGCATTTAGTATTACTTTGAAAGATGGAATCTTGTTTTGTAAAAGTACTTGGAAGTATCTCGAATTATTATTTTTAACACACTTTTACAAGTTTCGCTTGTCTGTAACGGAATCTTTGAATTCGATTTTTACCCACTTTAAAAGGTCAGATTATTTCGAAATTTTGTACACTTGTCAAGGACCGATGGCAATACAATAATTTCATAATTTTGTTCCATTGTCCTGAACAGGATATTCAAGAGACAGGATAATCCAGATTTGGCGACTAATTCATTATACCATTTCCAGATTTGGCGAATAATTCCATGTACCATCTCCAGATTTGGCAACTAATTCTAGATCCCATTTCTAGATTTGGCGACTAAAAGATTAAGAGTAACCCTAAAAGCGAAAACGTTTTTTTACGTCAGCAATTTCTTATCATAATATAAGCAATTGCCCAGTCTTTCTGAAAATAGAAATTAAAAAAAAAAAAAGACTCGTGCATGTGAAAAAGAATAATTTGTTCTAACTCAGAGATGGACAAACTTTTTCGGTCACGTGCCAAAATTTATTAAAAAAGAGGTGTATGAATAAATGATAATTAAAAAAACTAATACATGCTTTTATTGTAGACCAAACTAAAAAATAAAAATAAATTATAGCTTAAAAAAACTAAAAAACACGTTTTTACGGTTAATCGAACTAAAAAGTGAAAAAAAAAAATTGTAATATAAGAATAAAATGATTTACGAAAAAATTAATATCATTGTGACAAAAGCGTGAGGTGTGCTGTGTACTAAATTTTTACACAAACTCATCATTTCGGAATGGAACTAGTAAGAAATTATTACAATTGATATATTCTCTGAGTATATATATATAAAAGAGTAAGAAAATTCGCTATTCTTATATTAAAAAGAATTTCTTTACAGTAAATTTTAATCTCTTAATTTTTATAGCAATATACAGTCGAACCTTTATATAACGAACCTCTGTATTGCGAATTTTTCTATATAGCGAACTTTTTCCTGGAACCTTGAACATTTCACGATTTTCTTTGTAAAATAACCTCTCTATAGCGAAGTGCATTTTCTATATAACGAACTTTTTCTTTTGTGATTCAATTTTCTTTCTCCCTATTTGTAAAGTATTTCTGAACATTTCAAGTTATTCTCTCTTTAACACATTTTATGGTGGTCATAAATCTTAAATTGCATTTGTTAGATCCTAACTCACCGAGAGCGATAGAGTTCTGGACGTTTCATTCAAGAAGTGCAACCTTTAACCCCCATTGTCCAGTTCACTAGAAGCATCTTCGATATCCCCTTTCACCCTCAGTGAAGTTATCCCGTATTCTAGTTATAAAATAATGTATGTTTAACATCACTTGTATGATTTAAAGAAGAAAATGTCCTTAAAATTCATTAATTTTAATATAAAATTATTTCCTTAGTATTGAAAATACAGTGTATTCTTCGACATTTTTTCTTTTCTTGTTTTCCTTGCAGTTTTTCTTTCTTTTTTGATGGGTAAGATATGTAAAATAAACATACATTGATTTTAAAAAAGGTGTGAATAATTACTTTTTTAATACATAGAGCTTATTAATTTAAAATTTGTTTTATGTGTCTTATAGAGTATATTAAAAGATGAGCCTCTATATAACAAATTTTCCATATAACGAACTTTTTCCCGGGATTTAGAAACTTCGTTATATAAAGGTCCGATTGTATTTATATTTAAAGAGAGGCACTATGTGACAAAAAAGTAAGGAGTATTCTGCATTTTATCCCTAAAAATATCATGTAAGACCTTCTAAGGCTTTGATGATAGCAGATTTATTTCTACGTTCTACAAATTGATAAAATAATTGTGGATGCCCTGCAAACGAAATGGTAGCTCATAATTTCCTCAGATTAGAAGGTGATGTTTCGGAGCTTTTATAAAACAAACCTTTCAATCTCGCTCTAAAAATACTCAATAGGGATGAGATCATGTAACTGAGGGGGCCATCGACACAATAGAAACTCATATTCCTCAACACATTAAAATCATTACTGATTTATTTTAAATTTCATAATACTGGAAATTAATAAATTTTTTACTTTATATTAAACCTATCGCCCATCCCCCAACCACCCGCCCCCTGATGCTGTTCAGGCAATCGCAAATTAATTTTAATTTGCCTCGAACCCCTTCAGTGATCGTAAGGACCCCAAGGGTCTACAGGAAACCCTTTGGGAACCTATGCTGTATGGAATTAGGATCAGTTTACCGAAATAGTCAGGAAAGTAAATTCATGTTTGCAGAGCATTTATTGAATTGGATCAGGGATGGCAAATAATACAATGTGGGAGCGATTGTACAAAGCAACGTCTTATTTAATGTAGAGATTTCCAATGGGACGTGTTGAAAACTTACAAATGGGAGCTCTTGGTTGAAAAAAATGTTACAGTAGCGTTAGCCTATGAGGGATGATATCAAAAGTATCAATGATCCGATTTCACATTCATGTGTAAATAATTTCTCTACAAGACTGTCTTCTCCATCAGCTTGAAGAATTGCAAGAATCATCCCTTGCTTGATGAGGCTTATGCTATAATTGTACGGTGCCATCGAAGTGAACCAACATGTATTCTGGACATCTCAGTTCAGGCAATGTTGTTTATGCCTTGAAATGTATAGTCATCAGAAGTATCCTTGTGAGTCAATGACTTCTATACCTCATAGCGATTCTAAATAAATGTGTTTGTCTGTATGTATACATTTATATATGCGTCTGTATGTATGCTTATATTTATATATGTGTATGTATGTATATATATTCTTCTAAATTATGTTTTATATTTTATGCCTTCAAAAAAAAAAAAAAAATGGTTATTTAACTGTTATATTTTTAGATAGAAAAAAATCTTGGATGACTAACTGTATTATTAACAGTATCTGTAACTTAAAATAACCTATAAAAGAGATTGTGTGAATTGTTCTTTGAATAGTTTCCTGTTAGATTATCTGAATTACTTTTATTATTCAACTTATTCTTTCTGTTTGACGATCAATTTACTTGTCTAACGTTTTCCTACGCGGTTCTGCTTTTTACGTCATTTCATTCAATCGTATCCATTTGAATCGGGCACGCATGTCTCAATAACTATTTGCGTAATATGCATCAGAGTCATTCAGGTATGAAATCCATTCATAAAATTTTACACTGACAATAATCAAATGGAATAATTGACATTTTTTATCTAACGTAGAAACAGCTTTTAGTCGCGACATTCATCAAGCGAACAATAAATATGTAATGCTTTAGAAATATATGTGAGTCAGCTTATTCAGTCTGAAGTTTCAATACAGCATTCTTGTTCGGTAAAAAAATATTCTCATGGTATTGAATGGGAATGAGATGCGTCGAGTGAAGCAGCATGACGTGTAGTTTATCTCAAATAAACTTCTATAGGTTTGAAAGATAGGTTAAAAAATTTATCTCAGTAGGTTTGAGATGAATAACTATATAGGATAGTAGCTATTTTGAAGTATCGGTGTTATTAAGTCAATTATACGCAAAGTTTTTTATTTACTATTAAAAAATGCCACCAAACTTTCGAAATATATACTAAACCATAAAACTATTAAAACTTAATCCAAATTAAATGAGACAATATTAATCAATTCCGTCGAGAAATAATTTCAGAGAGTTAAAAGAATTCTACCTATTGTTAAATTCGAAAAATACTATATTAAAAATTTTAATTAATGAACTATGTAGCTAGAGTAATTTCAAATTACTTTCAGTGAAGAATATTAAAACTAATTTTTGTCGCCAAAATTGAATGCCTAGAAAAAATGTGATATAAATGATTATTTAACAAAAAATTTTATGTATTTATAATTGTTGATTTCTAAACGATTGCTTTTAAAAAACAGGTATAGTAATCAAAATATGGACACCATTAAAATCTAATGTTCTAAATTTAATTTCTTATTATTTAAACTCTTTACTTAAAACTAATTTCGTTGATGGAAAAAGATCTCCTAGTTTTGAGAATAGGAAAACACTAGCAAGAAGAAGGCCTGGAAAAGGCTTTTTGAGAAGGCCAAGGCCCATCCTGGGCTGTCGAGCCATTGAGGGAGAAATTTCGTTGAAAATATTTTTGAACAATCTCAAAATCGAATGTTCTTATTAAAATTTCTTTATTTGAACTTTTTATTTGAAGCTTACTCGTTTTGAATAGTTTATGTATCATTTTTTTAAATTTCTTTCTTTTTGTGTCTATCTTTGTCGCAAATTAATAACCATAATCTATTTCAAATTAATGCATATAAATACGATTTCAAATAAAATAAATATTATAAGCGGATTTTTTTTAATATAATTTCAGTAAACAACGAAAATTATGTTTTTTAAGTGAAATGTATAACTACTGAATAAAGTTCTTGACATTTTCATTATAAATTCCGGCTCGGAATTTTCATGTTAAATGGAAAATTATTTTATTTTTCATTTTTCTTTAATCAATATTGTAACAAAAAAATATAACGAATAATTTTATAACATTAAAAATTTTGATAAAAAATTTAAAGAGTTAATATTTTTTTATATTATTATTTACAATTTGCGTAGTTTTCAGATTTCTTTATCTCTGTATAGACATATTGGATGTAAAAGCTCAATACTTAATTTAATTAATCATTGTTTCCCTAGTTCATAACAGCATATGTAAGACAAACATTCTTAGAATTTCGAAAATGAAAACTGCTCTTAGCTAGAAAATTGTCAAACTTAGAGCAATTAATATAGTTAGCTGTCTGAACAAAAGTTTTCAAGTTAGGGAAAACCCAAAAAAACAATCTTCCACACCCTTGACTTCAAGGGCAGCGACGATTTATTACTCAACCTTTTTAGTATGCCACATTCTGATAATGTCTCTTACAGATTTTGACCACCATTTCCTCATTGCATTTTCTTCTAAATGTTTTATTATGAAATTTTTTAAGAAACTCCACTTCCCATCTTTTCAACAGTTAATTATCTTGAAAGTTTTTTCAGTTGAAAATGTAAAGATCTTTTAATTAGTATTTTATGTTACATTGTGCAAGATAAAACTTATCCAACATCGAGGAATTTGAAGGAAAACAATTACAACAAAGGATACGTAATCTTTTGCAAATAATGAAATATAAGAAAAATAAATTAGTTTCAAAAAACTAAGAAACGCCCTTTTATTGTTAATCGAACTAAGTTGTAAATCTTTTAGTCGCCAAAGCTGGAAATGGGATATGAAATTAGTCGCTAGATACAGGATGGGATCTGAAAATGGGAAATCGTTAATCCTGATCAGGACAATAGAACAAAATTATTAAATTATTGCATTGTCATCGGTCCTGGACAAGTGAGCAACATTTCGAATTAATCTGACCTTTTAAAGTGGGTACAAATTGAGTTCAAGATTCCGTTATATACAAGTGAAGCTTATAAAAGGGTGTTAAAAAGGTGGTATTCCGGTCTGACCCTGCACTACAACTTCGAACAGCTCTTTTGATTTACTCATATTAGATAAAAATTAGTATCTTAGACAGTCAAACTAGTATTTGAATATATCGTCTGTACTTGTATATATGGAGTGAGATCTTAAATAGTCTTTTACACCGATGAAACTCTTCGTTTAATTTTATTTCAGATATTATTAAGTCTAAGTTGCTTAAAGTTTTCTACTTACAACTTTATAATGTCCATTCTACAATATATATATATATATATATATTTAAATTTTATATATAAAATTAGTTCAAGTAAAGTTTCCGAGCTATTTCTATGGTTCATAAAAAGTTGTCTAAATTCTTCCAGAGTTCTGTTAAACCACTTAAGTTGCAAATTTTAGACATAATCATAATTGTTTATAACCTCGTCTTTTCTAACTACAATCTAAGGCATATAATTTGGTAGGGGATTAAGTTGATAAGAGACAACACAGAACATTTTTGTAGTATCCGCTCTTGGAATCTGACGTTCAAACAAAAAAAGACAAAGACTAATATCGTTGTTTGTTAGATCAAATTTTTGCATTATATTTTGAATATCCAATTTAGGTTTCACAGTTGCTGTTTCACCCATGTTTTTCGTTGTAACAGTTCCCATTTAGTTCCAATTCTAATTTAATATTCTCTAATTCAAACTCTATTTTATCTTCGCATCACCTATTGTCTACTTCGTCTTGCCCTTTTTTTATATTCACTTTTCTTAGCGTTACAATCCACTGTTACATTTGACAATTTTTTCATAAAGTTTGCTTCATGAGGCTTTCAATTATATATTCTTTCAATTCAATAAACTTTAAAGTATCACTGTTTTCGATTCCTAACTGAAATGTCTTTAGAGGTCTTGGTTTCAAACTTTTCCAGGTATACCATTTTGGGGTTTTAATAAAGCATTTCTTAACAGTATTTTATAATTTTAAAGTTTTTAAAATTCTTATTTATGCAATATTAACTAGCACAATATGGATATCATAATAAACAGTAAAAAAAAGTATTGTTACTTAGATCCGGGTTCGAGGATTTTATGCAAAACAATCACAAAGAAAATAAACAGTTCTTCAAGAGCGATACGAATTTATTATCAAAAATCCAATCCTTTAAATACAGGATTCAGCAGCAATATTTACAGAGTAAATCTCCAAAGGTCTTCACACCTTCAACAGCAATCAAACACAATTATCAGTGTTAAAAATACATATATGTAAAAGATTATTCACAAGCACAGCCGAGCTAATCGCTAGTCAAAAAAATGCTCACCATTCGCTGGCTGAAATTAGACAGACTCTTGCGGCTAGCACTGCTCTATTTATAAATCCGGCGGAAACTTCCAGAAAAATCCACACGCGTCATACAGCGCGAAATTAGTGAAGAAATTTCTAGAAGAATTCAGAGGGTCCCAAACTTTCAACATGCTCGCAAATGACGCCAAAATGGTCACCAATGACGCCAAAGTCGCCAAAAATGATGCCAACTTGGCTCTATCACCAAGATTTCACCAAGTTCTCATTGAATCGCCACTATAGCGTAAGAGACGGTGTTTGCTTGTGAATATTACAATTTTAACATAATATAAATATAACATAGAGTAATATACATGTATTACACATCCAAATACAAATTATTTACACTATTTACACAAAATTCGTAACAGTATATTTAAAAAGTAATATATTTAATGAGAGCATAAAATTTAGTGCAAGAATATTTCGGATAGTGCGGCTTTACTTAAAGCGGACCCCACGACACAGTACGGCTAGTGATTTAAGAAATACTTTTCAATTAAAGTACTGATCGGTTCACTATTATATGTTTTTGAAAATTTTGAGCCAAAATATTATCATCAAATGTTTCTACGTAAATAATATTGCCAAAATGAACAGAGCTGATTGATCAATGTGAAGCTCGAGAATAAGGCGTGCATATGTACAAACTCGCCAAGAGGAGAGGCAAATACAGGTCTACAGGGATATTTACCTCCAGACCTTATGATAGCTTCATTCAAATGCTTAGCTTCTCGTTGACGAACCTCTCTGTCCAAGAAGAAAAGGAAATAGAAGAACATGTGTAAACAGAAAGAAAAAAACACTTCATATTGAGAATACTAAAGAATTATTAAATGCCTCTTGAAGGGTACGTGAATGTATAGAAGAAAATGATCCAAATGAAAAAGAAATCTTCGAACAAGGTGAAAATTAGAAAATGATATTCTGTGTTGATCACGTGATGTTCAAAGAATAAAAGAGGAAAAAATGGTGCAAAATCTTTGACTGAAAAGTGACACTTTTATTTTTTATTTCGTAAGCATTAAGCAATTAAAGCATTCTATTTTTTTCTCCCCCCCCTACCCATTTCATTATTTTTTATTAATTTTTGGTAAATATGCAAATATTTTTGTTTTACAAAATTTGATAGACTTTTTTGACAAATTTGATACACTAATAGAATAATGTTTCAGTCTACTTAGCGTGGCACTTTCGAAGAAACAATTAATAGTACTAAGTGAGGTATACCTGTACTATTAATTTTTTTTCCAATAGTAAGTTTTACTTGGTGATATACTGCCATATTAAAGAATTATCATTATGACAATTAAACTGTTAATTTGACGATAAAATCAAACTTTTTCTTAAGCCTTGTGACGGATCTATTCGCGTACCTTCTTCTAATCCTCTTGGAAAATCTTTGGGCCAATTCGCGTTTATTCACAACCAATCGGTTTGAAGAAGAGACCGTGATATTCAAATTAAGTCTACAATATATAGTCAAAGTTTTCTAGTTAGCAATGAAGAGAAGGAGAGAGAATGGGTCAGTTAAAATTGATTACTACTGATCAGGTATTATAACATTTTATAGAGCATTTCAAACATTTGATAGAGGGGAAAATTAAAGTGATGATTGTTCAATACAGCTGAATTAGTATCAAATTAAGTCGGATAATAGATTTGATCCTGTAATAAGGGGATCGATATTGATAGTTTTCTTCGTAATTAGTGTATCTTGTTATTTATCCACATTTTATTATATTGAGAACATTTCTTGTAGTTGAAATTAATTGAATCAGTGTTGCTAAATTGTGAGATCAATAAATAAATTGTTTTTGATTATGGCTAGTGTTTCTTCCCTTCCTCCCACACCTCTAGGCGGGCAAGAGAGAGGGACTAATCCCTCACAGTTTAACTTTTACTTAATTAAGATTATTGGCTAACAACACATTATTCAAATACAGTCGGATCTCTATATAACGAAGTCGCTAAATCCCGGAAAAAAGTTCGTTATATGGAAAATTCGTTATATAGAGGTTCATCTTTTAATATGCTTTATAAACCACATAAAACAATTTTTAAATTCATAAACACAATATATTTAAAAAAAAAATAATTATTCACACCTTTTTTTAAAATTAATATATGTTTATTTTATATATCTTACCCTCAAAAGAAAGAAAGAAAGAAAACTGCAAGAAAAACAAGAAAAAAGAAAGTCGAAGAATTCACTGTATTTTCAATAATAAGAATATGATTTTATACTAAAATCAATCAATTTTAAGGACATTTTATAATTTAAAGTAAACAAGTAATATTAAACATACATTATTTTATAATTAGAACACGGGCAACTCCACTGAGGATGAAAGAGGATATCGAAGATGCTTCTAGTGAACTGGGTAATTAGGGTTAAAGGTTGCACTTCGTGGATGAAACGTCCAGAACTCTATTGCTCTCGACGAGTTAGGATCTAATAAAACCAGTTCAAGATTTATGACCACCATAAAATGTGTTAAAGAGAGAATAACTTGAAATTTTTTCAGAAATACTTTAAAAAAGGGGAGAACAAAAATGGAATCACAAAAGAAAAATTCGTTGTATAGAAAATACACTTCGCTATAGAGAGGTTATTTTGCGAAGAAAATCATGAAATGTTCAAGGTTCCAGGAAAAAGTTCACTATATAGAAAAATTCGCAATATAGATGTTCGTTATATAGAGGTTCGACTGTATATCGTATTTACTCGAATCTAAGCCTCGCTATTTTTCCAGTGTTAATGCTACTAAAAATCGGGTGCGGCTTAGAATCGAAGAAAAAACAAATGTTGAATGGAGAAAATTGAGTTTCCAACCCTTTTAAAAAGAAAACTTTACTGTCCATTCAGTCTATTTGCATTGCTGACTTATCCCATTTCGCAGACAATTGACTTGCCAACCCTTTTAAAAAGAAAACTTTACCATCCATTCTGTCTATTTGCATTGCTGACTTATCCCATTTCGCAGAAAACTGAGTTTCCAGCCCTTTTAAAAAGAAAACTTTACCGTCCATCTTGTCTATTTGCATTGCTGACTTATCCCGATTCCGCAGTTTATCTCCAGTATTCAGTCTATCCTAAACAACGTTGTCTGTTCGTAAGAAGGAAATTTTTTTGTTTACGCTTTCTTTTGATCGCCTAAACATCAAAGATATCGGTGATAGTACCAGACGAGTTCACTATGACGCAAGTATGAAAAGGGAGGCAATTTTATTTGCAGGAAAACTCACAAAAGCGGAAACAAAGCAGTGGCCACTGTAAATTTGACACGGATGAAAACAATATTAGTCGATGACGTAAATAGAATGATAGAATTTTTACTTGCAAATGTTCAACAGTCTTTTATAATTCTTTTACATTCTTCTATAATGCATTATTTAAAAAAATGTTGCGTAACAAATACATTTGATGGCACGGAAGACTACACTGTGTCGGAAAATAACGATGCCGCGGTACCAGTTCCGAAATCAACTGTGACAATGGAAGTGACGAATCATTTTCAAAACATGACATTGAGAATTGTAGGTTAGAGTAATCATAAGTTCTTGCATGTATTTTTGAAAGTTTTTAATACTGGTAAAATAAATAAACTATTACCCTATTATTTCTCTCATTAATTTCTTAAATATCGGATATTAGTGAAATTTTACACATTTTTTTTAAAAAAAAATTTCTTAAAAAGGTGTAGAGAATTGGAGGTGCAACTTAGAATCGATGACAAAATATTTTCATGAAAACATTTTGAGAACTTGGGATGTAGCTTAGAATCGATAGCGGCTTAGATTCGAGTAAATACGGCAATCCATATTTAATGATTCATGTCTTAAATTTTGTGCAAAGTATATATTTTTTCTTTAAATTACAACATAATACTTTTATTTAAACTGAGAGTAACATTTTAACATGGCAGACAAATAAACTTTTCCTCTAAAATAATATGTTTTTAATTACGTACTACAGTTATCAAATATTTAGGAGTAAATATAAAGGCAGAAGCTTATTTTACTTTGTATGAATAAAGAAATTTTAGGTTTTTAAGACAGTTTTATAAATTCAGAATGTAAGCCTAATCATTTGCAATCGCATAGAATCAACAACATAAAAAGAACAAAAAAAGGCGACGATATAAATTCTATTCCTGAAAATCTTATAACTTTTTCTTGTCTTTTTGAGTTCTTACTCTTTATTCATTTACTTACTTCTCTTCAAATCACTGTAGAAGGGATTTTAGGTGCATATTTAATAGAAACCAAACGCCTTTTTTTCCAAGGAAATCATTTTGTAAGAATATCGCAAAATGTTATTTTTCAAACGTTAGCGTAATGTATAGTGCAGGGGTGGTCAACCTTTATGGATCAACGTTCCATTTTTTCTAAAAAAATGCTTAATGAGATATAGACGTGTCGTCAAGTAATTTTGACTTGTGATTATTAGGAAAATAATAAAATTAAATACTATAACAACACAACTTTATTTTTTCTACAGAAAAATACATTTTGTATTTTATAGTAGTAAATGTTTTATTAAACATGTAATTCAAATTATATAAAGTAACATTAATGTGATTTCTCTTATTGCAGATTAGATGACAAATAAATTATATTAGGATTGAGTAAGATGTTAATTTTAGCAGAATGCATGCTGAATTGGAGTCATCTGCCAAATGGTTTCCAAGCGAGTTTTTAATGTTATTCATCTCTGAAAATAATGACTCGTAGGCATAAGTCGATGAAAATTTGGTTAAAAAAACATGAGCCTGCTTCTTCAAACAGTTAAACGTGTCTGGAATCGAATTTAATGTTTCCAAAATTTCGTTACTGACACTTATATTGATTGTTAATCTTTCTGTTTCAATCAATTCCAACTTTTTGCTTGTTTCAATAAATTTTTGAATCCATATTGAACTAGAGTAGAAATCAATAAGTTGCATTTCAAAAAAATTCTTCAATTTCCAACCAATCGAATTGAGGCAAGTTCAGTTTATCAAATGATGTCACATCAGGGTACATAATAAACTTGAGCCTTTCGGACAATTCTTTAAACTGAGAAAATCTCACTGAAAATTCTTTGATTGAAGAATCAATCACAGTTGATCGTTTTGATCGGTGTGTGCCCAAAATAATGTGCCGCGTGCCATCAATGGCACGCGTGCCAATGGTTCGCCATCCCTAGTATAGTGTATTTGATATCATTTCCAGTCAATCTCCTGGCTAGCGCCCTCGTATGTAAGTGGGTAATATATTTAAGTAAAACGCTTTTAAAGTAGTAGAAGTTTATTAAAATATATATATATATATATATATATTTATAATTTAAATGCAAGACCTTTATTTGGCAAAAAGAAAGGCTTTATCACAAGAACTACCCTAATTATATGTTGCCACTATACAGTGTATAAAACTATGCTATAAAAAACTATAAGTTATATTGTTGCCAATACTCCAAAAATAATATAAACAAATTCACAGTCAATAAATGGACTGACAGTGGTCCTGTAAAGTTAATTATATAAACGATTGTTTTTTATAAGCATACAATTTAAATCTTTAATAGATGTGATAATAATTTCTAATAACTAAAACAAAATTAACTTTGGAATATTAAAAAATAAGTCATTTGGTATGTACAAAGAAAAACAATCGATAAACTATCTTTTTTTTTAGTTTTATAGCATTTTTATCCAATATCCTCATTTTTTTGAGAAAATTTTTTTTCCTTCTGTTTTAAAATAAATGGGATCTTCAAAAGAGAGAGAATAATGAATTTGTGTGTGTGTGGAATTTAGAATTTGGTTTGCGATAGATAAATGAGAAAAACATGTTTTTACAGTTTTAAGTGTAAACAAGTTTTTTTTTAATGTTTAATTGAATCTTTTTCCCAGCTCAAACTGAGAAGAGGAAGATAATTGAGAAAATCAGATATTTCTAAGAAAAGTTCGAAGTAAAAAACAAGAAAATTTGATTTTCTGGTAAACAGCTGTTTAAATAAAATGAAATATTTTAAATTCCTACATCTCAAAGTATCAACAATCATTGTTGTTGGTCAAAATTGAAAGAAAACAAAGCAGAAGGCAAGTGAATAAAAAGTAAATACTTTCTTGGGAATATCTTGAAACACAAATGTAAATTGTTTTGAAGGTGAATAAATTTTCATTCGTATAATGCACAGAAAAAAAGTTGGATCTTAAGACAACGAATCAAAAGATGCATAAGTTGTAGTCACACATTAAGTATAACTTTAGAGTTATTTTAAATATAGTTAAGTAACATCAAATTATTTATTAAAGTTAAGACTTTTCAAAGTTTTCTATTTTCAAATTCCTTCAATTATTCATTCATTCATTCATTGTGCGTGTGCAGTAATTTGACTTGACTTGGGGCATTTTTAACTTGTAATACAACACTTTGGGTTGGAATTAATTAATTTCTTGCAGTCGTTGAGGGATGAGGAGGCTTGGTTTCTTTAAGGTATCCTACTACGCTCAGAATTGTGATTTTAAAAAAGCGCATAAATGGATAATTTTCACGATATTTAGTGTCACTTAGATTAGAATACATGTATAAAATTGTTTTAAGGACATTCTGACAAAAAAAGAATTATTTAAATACAATATTTCGGCAAAAAATTAACTTAGAATAACCTTTTTTCAAAATCTTCTCCTTTTGTGAAAAATGCTTCTATTATAATAATATTTTGCCTGTATATAGTTCAAACCTCTGTACAGAGGCTCAACTATGATTTTTGAAAAATTAACATTATTTTCAGAGTTACAACCCATTGAAATAATTATTGGCGTTTTTTTCTTAAAATTTCTCCCCTCTGTTGTCGTAAAACATGGATAAACCCACTTCTAAGTTATATATTTCAAAAATTCTAGTTGAGCCTCTGCACAGAGGTCTGAGCTATATACCGGCAAAATATTATTATAAAAGAAGCACTTTTCACAAAAGGAGACTATTTGGAAAATTGGTCACTCTAAGTTCATTTTTTGTCAAAATAGTGTACTTAAATAGTTTTTTATTGTAATACTATTCTTAGAATAATTTTATATACATTTTCTAATCTAAGTGACACTAAATATCATAAATATTATCCATTTATGCGCTTTTGCAAAATCACGGTTCCGAACGTAGTCGGATGCCCTAAATAAACATCTTATTGACGAACAAACAGGTAAAGCGAGGACATAAAAAGTACAGCACAAACACAGATATACAGACAGGCCAACATTTAAGACAGTCACAAAAGCATTCTTTGTTCGCTCCTGAGATCCTAACCCTTTATAGTTTTGGTTAACCGGAAGCTGTTAGAATCATATGATTTTCAGTAAAGGCTTTTTTGGTTGATCCGAAAACACGGGTAATGCAAGATTGCCCCATCCTGTTTTACAAAAGCTACCGTTTCAATTTTTCGGGGAGATAAAGTTGTGGTATTTCCTTTAGGCGTATAAATTAAAATTTATCAAGCGAAGTCTTGGAGGGCTGAAGATCATTATGGATTGAAATCACTCAAGAGAAAATTTAATTGAATTATTACATAAATATATATTCTACCTATTTAAGTGACATGAGTTTTAATGTTATTAACTTTCTAAGCGCGGAATTTTACTCTGAAATGTATATTCTACGTTCCTTTAAACCAGGGGTGTGCAACACGCAGCCCGCGGGCCGCATGTGGCCCGCCAGTAAGTAAGTTGTGGCCCGCTGACTCTTTTTAAAAAATTTTTAAATATCAGATTTTCAAAGTTTTTTCATTTTGAAATTTATTTGAGGGGAAATTTATATATACAATGTATTTGCCTGTTACCTGTTCTTGTTTTAAAATAAATCCTTTTTGATAATAGAAATGTCCTTTAGATTAAAATAAATTTATATTTTATCAAACAGTTACATTTGATTTTACTATAGTAAATTACTTTTATAATAAATTTCGAATTGCATTATGCATATCATTTACTGTGGATGGTACATGATTCTCTGTGTGTGCGACTTTCGTTTCTCCTCCTCCTTTTCTGTTTGGAGTGCCCAAAAATCAAGAGGCAGTCAGAGATGTTTTTTAAAGTTTAAAAAAAATATTCAGGACGGTTAAGATAAAGGACAATGTATATTTAATCGTTTGAGAATGACAGCACAATCAAATTTCAGCAATGAGTAACGAAAGATCAATTCAAAAGGAATTCCGTAATTTTTAAGAAAATTGCAACTGTAATATTTTAAACACTATTTGATCATTGCATTATTGTATTATATATAAACATTATTATATTATCTATGCCTGTATACCTGAAAAATAATTAAACCAATAATAATAATTCATTTTGTTTTAAATATTCACTCCAATAAATGTTTTTTTGTTTCCAACGTGGGCGTTTGAGGCTTTCAGGGAGGCTGTAAAAGACCCAGAGAAAATAAGGGTGCGTTGGGATGGCACGGAGGGGGTTGGGCAGATTAATCAAATAAATAAAAATGACTAAAAAAATACGCTGATTATGTACTAGCAAAAGTAAATAATGCTGGTTATCTTATATTGAGTGTATGTATTTAAATCACATTTCTATCACGTGTACGAAAATTCAGATATTTCGGTAGTTCGAGAAGTGGATGAAAAACTTTAAGATAACATTACATTGAGACTTATGTTAAATTGTACGATATAGTAAATTTTAATTTCTGTAATGGTACATGTTGTCTTTGTCTGTGAGCAGTAGGAAAAATGTTCCGTCCACTGCATTTTATTACGTATATTATCCAAGGAATATAATTAAATATGTTAACCAGGAATTAACGTATGATTCTTTAAAAACTGAAACTGTCAATTTATTTATTTTGAAAGCAATAGTTTATTATGTGAATTACTTCGTATCATCAAAACTCCTGCTTCTCTTTATAACAAGTATAAGCTAAAACTTTTATTCCTCTCTTTTAAATAAAGAAGAAATTCAGTAGCGTTTCAATTCCAACAATATCCTATCTACGACTAAAATATATAATATTACACATTTAAATATATTTGTGGCAACAGCTATTTCAAATTCTGAAGTAAAAAAAAATGGGGATTTAGAAAAAAAAATTAAATTAAAAAAATATATTCTGTTAGTAACAGAATATTTTTTTAAATTTAATTCTTGTTTTTACCATGTATTATGTACGCTCTTATTTCTCTAGAGTAGGAGGGGGCGGTATTGAAATATTCACTAGAAAAGGGGGCGTCAGTGCAAAAAAGTTTGGAAACCTATGCTTTAAACCCATACCTTGATAGATTGACACATATTTAGGAAGCTAATTTCCTGTCTACTTAACACAATCAATCACAAATAGCAGACGACTACATTAATACGAAATTTCTAAAGGTACGCGTAAATAGTAATTCTCCATTTCTCCACGGAAAATAGCCTTTCAAAATATCCTTATCGTTTGCCAAAATTATATCAGTATCTACGTTATATCTGGATAATGGATATAGTTATACGAGTTAAAAAAATTAAGAAAAATAAATTTAACAAATAATTGAATTCACAAATAAGATATTAAGAAAAGAAGTTGTAGTTTTTATATTTTAAGGACCTATTCTATAAAAATATTTCTTAAAAATATTAATTAGGGTGCCCCTCCGGTATAGTGGTTAGAGACGCTGACTGCTGTGCCGTAGGGCCTGGGTTAGAATCCCGGAGAAGACATGGATGTTTGTAAATGTATAGTGCCTTCGCGGCATGGGGGTTCTCTAAATAGCCGTCGAGCCGTAAGTCCTCTCGTGAGGTTGGTGAAAGGGGAAGAGAGATGTGAGGCTCTAACCTTACCCCAGGGTGTTCTCCCTCAAAATTGAGGTGGAACCGAGCTAATCCGTATTGTCACCTGTAGGATGCTCAAGGCTACGGCCAACGACAGGCGTACATCTATCCCCTTACCATGATGAATTTCATGGGCCTGAATCTGACGCAGTCAAGATGAGGTGGCATACAAAACAACAACAATATTAATTAGGTATTTTATTTACTTGGAAAAAGAAATAATGAATTCTATTTTCAATAAGTGTGCATTTAAGATTTTTAAAAGACAAATGTACTATTAACTTTAAGAAACAAGAGAATGAAACTTCCATTTAACTCGAAAAAATGGCTTTAAATTAAGAAGTTTTATAATCCATTCTCTGAAAGCGAATTAATACTGAAAGTAATGGGCACATATTACAAAAGTTAGAGCTTTCTGATACATTAATATTTTTTAAAAAATAAACTCGGATGTTATTTTTGAAAAACAAAAGATTTTTTAAGATGTTAAGTTTTAATAAATAAAAGAAAATTTTGCTATATTCAAAAGTTGTGCTCTAGATTATGGCAATTATGTTATTCGTAAAATGACGGAAAAAACAATTAAGAAGAATGAATTGAAATTTTTGAAATTTCTTTCTAAGCAATCTGAATTTAAATGTTCCATTTAAAGATGATTCGCACATAAGAGAAACAACATCTTACTCAAATACTTATTACCATATATATATAACATGAAATCATTGAAAATATAAAAGAATTATTTTGAAATTTTCAGCCAATTGTTTTGGTACATTCAAAGGATGATGAAAAAAAAAATCTTTCACTTTTCTATTATTCAAATATTTATAACAATAAGTTTTTCAAAGTGTTTTTTTTTTCATTTGTTTCTCACTAGACACAAAGACTAATAACAAATTATGTTAATATATCATTGATTTTTTTTAAAAAAATTAATTATAAAGGAAGAAATGCTGCTAAAAATTTTGCTTTATTTATTTAGATCTTTATTATTGCCCTTTAATTCATAGAATGTATTTTTATTATTGTACAACTTATAAATAAAACTGTTGCATTTAAATAAAAATATCGAATTTAAAAATATGTTATACTACGCTCTTTTGCTTAAAATTAAGCCATGATAGTATATTTAAGAACGAAATTGAATGTTTTTATACTTTTCAGAATCACACGTGTTATGTTCATGATCAAGAGGAATAAGAAAACATCAACCGAATGATTCTTCACG
>BMAV01008594.1:76612-108130 GCA_019973955.1 Trichonephila inaurata madagascariensis
TTAAATTTTACGTACTCTATACTTAGAATTATAATCAATCGGAAAAATAATCAAGGGCTTTGGGAGGGGTCCGGACCTCTAGGACACCACCCTTGTGTGCGCCACTGGTTATGTGTTTCCCATTATACCCTGTATAAATTGTAATATTTGTAAATTTTTAATCACACAACATTATCATTTATCATCCAGTATAAGGTTTATATGTTATAAAACTACAATAACTTTCTAATGACAGAAAATGTTACTTTAAATAAATCAAACCAAAATCAGTATAAAATATAATTTCATTAAAGTAAAAGTCAAGCTTTATTATTTATTATGCGAAATATATAATTTCGCATACATGATGAGGAATTCGTAATAAAATTGTTATTATTGCTTTCAGGAATATGAACTCACTGTTCTGACAACTCTCTCTGCTAAAACTATTCTCATAATTTATATATATATATATATATATATATATATATATATATATATATATATATATATATATATATATATATATATATATATATATATATAATCGATCTTTTTGTGGAGAGCGCCATTTGAGTGACCAAGTAATTATTTTTCAATATATATGTATGTCTTTCTTTTTTGTTATGATTCGCTTTTGTTGTAATTTTCTTTTTTCTTTTGTGGTTTTGAAGTTAAAATTTTCTCGCAATGCAATTATTCTCTCACAGAGAATAATTAGTTTTAACATACACCATTAAGCATTTCACGGAAGGGGAAAAAAGCGGTATGTTCTAAGAGAAAAAGCAATTACAGTTTGATTTAAGAGATTTTTCCAGCCAAATAATGAGAGATATTAAGACAAAAAGAATTAGTTGAGATTGCTTTTGTGAATCTTGGTTTTCTTCATTTGATTGTTTTTAAAGTTAAAAATAAATGCTTTTCTCTCAGAATTTTTGTTGCCATCAAATCTATCTCACACGCCGTAAAATTATGAAATAAACTATGCCAAAATGAAATTACTAATCTTAAGATCTCTCTTGTCGGAGAGTTGACTGATAAAATTTCCTTCCGAATTATAATCAATCATATTCTCGATTTCTCAATCAAGGAAAAGAGGGTGGCAATACCGACGCCGTGTTTTTCTCTTCCTCAATTATGCAAATTTCGAACAATTCAGCAGCAGAAATTTCGAATTCTCCGGCCATCCGCTCTTACAAACAAAACATATCTTTAGAAGAATCTGAGGGGAAAAAACACATAAACGAGCAAAAGCTAGTGGAGTAATAAACATCTCAACTTGAGGATAGAAATGAAGGTTGAAGATCGAACGCCCATCGATAAAAATATCTTCTTGGCTGCATTTGTATGGAACAAAAATAAAAAGGCTATTTACTTTCTTCGAAATCTATCAAAGTGAGTATGCGATGTTCACTTTCTTGTGGATCACGCGCAATACGTGACCTCAGTGGATTGCAAATGTCCCACTTTCTATTGTTGCAGGGACTGCATTCCACAGGTGGAAAGAACGATTGAGTGGGGAGGGATGCCTTGATGATGGTTAGGTTTGCCACATTCCGCCACACCAGGAAACGATCATTGATCTCTGTGTGTCGCTTTCTGGCAGTTGCCGGGTCAACAGGTCACTCACTCACTGCCTTGTCGAGCGAGACAAAATTTATTGACTTCTAAACTTCTTTTTTTGTCGTTATTTGTTTGTTGTTTCTGCCGCTTGATGGATGCCCCTATAGCGGATTGTGGATTATATTTCGAATGCGTTTCTTTTGTTTCTGGGAATTCACTGGAGCGAAAAATTTATTCCAAGAGTTCTGGAATAATTTTGGTAATTTTGTATCCGACATTGTACAGAGTGAGGCACAAAAATAAGGTATCGTGTATTTGTTATACTGACCGTGACCGACGCAGAAAAGGACACTTACTTATTCTCATGCAATAGATGAGATCTGTGGGACTCTGTAAATGCACTGATACGTTTTAAAAATATTATTGATCAGTGATAAGAGTTTTTCGTCAGGGACAATTTGGCAAAGTGGATCAAACCAAGTTAAACCAAAATATTCTCTTGTTAGTACATAATATCGGTATACGTATTAGTATATGGATTATTACACAGTTTAATATTCGAATTCAACATCACTTTTCATGATGAAATCAACTTAACGAGAAAGTTACAATTATATTGGTCTATATTAAATTTTAGAAAGAATATCCAAATGAAATTCCATTGAAAAAATCAAAGCTTATCTAGACATTGAATCTCAACAAATTAAAAAAAATGTAGAAGTTTTTAATCATAATATTCTATTTTTTCTTTTCTGAAAATAATTCAAGTATTTTCTTTTTATAGGTTGAATCAATATCACCTTAAAAGATCGCTTTAATTCGTTAGGTTATGAAAGAACTCAAATTCAGTTTCATATCAGAATATTTTAAGTTTCATAATAAGCTTGAATTTTGAAGCCTTTTTAATGTGCGACAAAACTGCTTAATTTTCTTTAGATTGAAGAAATCATAAGTTAATTATCGAAAACTTCCGAAAAAATATTTTTGAAGTTAATGTCGATAGATGTAAAACGACACTGAAAATTTTAAAATGTCTTTTTCTGCAAGAATATGAAGAATAATGCAAAATGTAACAAAATTATAATAAAACATAACAACAATATACAAAAAATAGTGTGAACATTCTTAAAAAAGGTGTTACAAGTTTTCATTTCGACAGCCTTACGAAAAAAATGTCAGAAAAAAATATACAATCCTACTATAAAAGCATTAGAATGCAAGGAATTTTCCATTATTTTAAAAATTAAAATTTTGTTATGCTTTTTTTACGGAATTTAAAATTATCTTTCGACCGATGAAAGACCTAGAATATGCAAAAGGAATTGTAAAAATATGATTAAAAAGGCATACCTTAATTTTAAAAAATATGTCAAAATAAAAGATAAAAAAATAAAATAAAATAAAAATACTAAGATCTTAACTGCAAATGCAAAAGATTTTAAAAATATTAAAATAATTGACTAGCCTTAATTCTAATGACTCACGCCAACCCTAATTATATAAATTTCCTCAGCATAAAATAACCGTTTTATTTACGGACTTTTCCTGTTGAGTTTTTTTAATTTTATTTTTAGTTCACCGGGTATTTTTGTTGCCTTATTATATACTCTTTTTTTCATTTAAGCTTATGGATACTTTATAAAATTTCAAAATAAAGTTCTTGTGCAAAATTTTGTATGTCGGTTTTCGATAAAAATAAATACAAATATGTTTTTTCAAATAAATGTGAACAAACCTTTTTATATTAATATTTGAATAAATCCTACATTTTTTATTTAGAAGTCTCAAAATATTGAAAATTATAAACATACTTTTCCCCTTTTACAAAATGCAAATTTTCCTCACCTTCAGCATTCACACAGGTAACCTTTTATCATCCAAGAATCGTTCTTCTCCATGCCTTATTATAAAAATAAAAGCTTGGTCCAAGCTCAGACGCGGTTTCTTATTATTTCACAAGCTTTTAATCTTGGTCAGAAATTTTACGTTTCACTTCATCTGCAAATAGATTTAGAATAGCTAAAGTTGATTAATTAAAATTTTAGTAAACTTTGACCTAGTTTTTCCGTTCAATAATTTTATGAATGATGTTCATCTACATCAATGGTCCTCAGACTTTTTCGACTTATGGAACCCTTAGAAATAAAAGCTGTTTTCAGGGAACCTCGTTCTTCAAACACACACGCTGAAAAGAATATATCTTATATTAATATTTAAAATAGATCAATGTGTTATAGGTACTTTACATAAAGACAATTAAAAAACTGTTGTATTTGTTATTAAAAATTTTTACTGTAATTTTAATTTTACTCAATATTATTTGTAATCCAAGTGTCACCTACTCATATACAGTCGAACCTCTATATAACGAACCTCTATATTGAGAATTTTTCTATATAGCGAACTTTTTCCTGGAACCTTGAGCATTTCACGATTTTCTTCGTAAAATAACCTCTTTATAGCGAAGTGCTTTTTCTATATAACGAACTTTTTCTTTTGTGATTCAGTTTTTGTTCTCCCTTTTTTTAAAAGTATTTCTGAAAAAAATTCAAATTTTTCTCTCTTTAACACATTTTATGGTGGTCATAAATCTTGAACTGGTTTTATTAGATCCTAACTCGCCGACAGCAATAGAGTTCTGGAGGTTTCATTCAAGAAGTGCAACCTTTAACCCCCATTGCCCAGTTCACTAGAAATATCTTTGATATCCTCTTTCCCCCTCAGTGGAGTTGTCCCGTGTCCTCGTGTTTTAACTATAAAATAATGTATGTTAAATATTACTTGTATGCCTTAAGCTATAAAATGTCCTTCAAATTCATTTCTTTTTGGTTTAAAGTTATTTTTTTAATATTGAAAATGCAGTGAATTCTTCGACATTCTTTTTTCTTGTTTTCCTTGCAGATTTTCTTTCTTTCGTTCTTTTTTGATGGGTAAGATATATAAAATAAACATATATTAATTTTAAAAAAAAGCGGGAATAATTACTGTTTTTAATATATAGTGTTTATGAATTAATTTTTTGTATCTGGTTTATAAAGTAGATTTAAAGATGAACCTCGATATAACGAATTTACCATATAATGAACTTTTTTCCGGAAATTAGCGACTTCATTATATAGAGGTCTGACTGTATTACATTTTGTAAAGGGGATATGCGCTTGTGTGTGCATTTTTGTACACAAACTGTCGAAGTCCAGGTTTATTGAAATAATCTGCAGTTATATTTCATATTCTGCGTTTAATTTGTTTTATATTTTGTTTTTGTAGCTACTCACGGTGGGAAAAAAATATTTTCAACTTAAATAAATTGCTCATAATGACATTAAAATGATTATAGCTCTGTGAGCGTCACTTGACCATGGTTCAAAATTACGAAGTCCGTCACCAAAAGCCCTAGTGTAGCTGAACAGTGCGACGTTAATATTCACTCACTCACTCTGTGAGAAATCCTGTGTATTCTGCATGAATTAGCAACCTAAATTTAGCAGCCGTTCTTGCATAAATTTAGATATTAACACCGAATATGTTGATATAACGATAAGTTGTTACCTCTCCTTCATAATAACCCCCCCCCCCCAAATGAAAAAAAGTCGCAATTTCCTTTAGAAAACTATTCAGTTTTTCAAAGCATTGTACTAACGAGTATAAAACTATTTCGTGCGACCTAGGATAGTGTAAACAACAGAATATTCACAATCTAGTATACAGTGCATATAAAGAAAAACTTTTTAATGTTCTTTTATTATATTATAAAAAAAGTTTAAGAAAATATTACAAAATAAAGTTATGTATAAATGAAATTTACAGTTTTAATGATTGGGATGAGTTTTAGATACTTGTGGTTCTGCAAACTTCATAGAGACTATGTGAATCCTTTTTGCATATATATTTATTATTTTCTATGTGATTTTTTAGTGTGACTCATGGAATCCTTGAGTATGCCTTGTGGAATATCAGGGCAGGGCCGGCTCTAGCAGTTTTGCCACCCCGGACAAAATTGGAAAACGCCACCCCTCTCTCCAAAGCAAAAAATTATTCTTAAGAAAGAAGAAGTGTTCATATAGATATACACCTATAAAATAATTTTTACGAACGAAAAGGGAGCATAACAATTATGTATATATTATTTTAAGTCTTGAAAAATACAAAATAATTTGAAATTAAGAACATAATTACCTGTTATTATTTGAAAGGAGTAAAATGTAAGAGAAGGAATCGCCCATTTCAGCAGGCCAATTTTTTCGAAAAAGAGTCTTCTGATGGTAGGGATCATAAGCGTTTAATTTTAACTTATAGTAACTACTCTCGAGACAAAAATAAAACATCTCATGTGGCTCTCTATCTATCAAAAACTCTAATTACCCCCGTCCCCTTTTGGATAACTGAAATCGGACATCGTATGGGTGAAAGCAATATCCGTTGTGACTCCACTCCGGGCTGGGGAGAAAGTTACAAGTGAAAAATGTGTGAACATATCCAATTTCATGATTTAACATGTTCTCGCGCCTCGAACCCTTCAAGTTTCAACAGAAAAGAAAACTGGTATTAAACATACGGAGTAAAAAGAAGGAAATAAGATACGTTAAATAAAATACCAAATTCCCAACCAACAATATTTTAGAAAATATGAAGGGGTCCGGTTTGTCCGGCCCTAGAGCCGCCCCTGACCAGGTTCCACGGAACACTGTTTAAAGACCACAGATCTACGTAATCAAAAATGACAATTGGATAGTAGTAAAATATCACTCAAAGTTAAAAAACTATTAGTAATATATATTTTAAAGTTCAGTTATGCGTCTGGAGTTAACTTAATAACATCAATTTGGAACTATAAGAAAATTATAATTTTTTCATACAATTTTCTTTTTTTATTTTCAGTAAGATATCGGAGGTCAGACTTAGAAACTTGTTTTCAAACATTATTTACTTTTCTACAGCTTAAAATACTATAAAAACACAACGAATTTACTGATGCTATTGCCTTATTCTATGTGGTTTTTGCTATTTTTTAATGATAAATCTTCCAAAAAACTTGCCAGAATATATATATATTCATATATCATTATTCAAACATTTTCTAACACGCAAAAGCATCATTAAAATCAGTAGTTTAAACAAAAATTCAATTATATGTAATGAAAATGCTTTTTGAAATGTTACCACACTCGTGCAGAATGATCACACTTTTTAAAAGGGAGTTAGAAATGAGTAAAATGTAACTGTTTCTTAAAAATTGTTCGATGTTATCAATGTATATGAAAAACAAGAAAAAAATTATCTATAAATGTACAGTAGCTACAAAATAAATCTGTATCATTTGCATAAAAATATTAAAATAATAAAAGCTCAAAATTTTAATAAAAAGTTTATTACCTCAAAAAATAATTTTTTTATTTTTTAACTTACTTTTAAAAGTAAGGACTAGTCTAAAAAAATAACCGAAATTTGAGGATGCATGCATATAATAACTTACATAATATATGCGTATAATATTTTCAAGACTTTTGGCAGAATCAGATCCCCTTTTTAAATTTGACTTTCAAATTATCTGGGCTCTTTACAAATGTTTTCTTGAATATTGCTTTTACTAAGTTTAGAATCGTTTTTCCCTATAATCTTGCTTTTATCCTTATTTTGAGTCTCCAAAATCTTTTCACAAGCATATTAACAGCTTATAAATAAAGAAGGATATTCTAGACTTTGAGTTGATATATAAAAGCATAGAATAACATATAAGACATCACAATAGAGAAAAAATAAATGTTTCACGGCAAACGAGGAGATTTAAATGTTGAATTATTCAAGTATTTAAATACCTCTTAAAGCAAAAAGGGTAAAATATATTTCAGGTTTGTTTAAGCTTAAAAAAAGAAGGGTATATAAATTTTAAATCTTGCAATAATTTCACAGAATGAACACAATACGAAAATTGTTCAAATAATTCTAAAATCAAAGGATGAAAAAATTTTAAAATTCGTAGGTTCACTTGAGATTACAATTAGAATTAGTCCATATAAGGGACTGGATAGGATTGAGTATACTAACAGATTTCATGACTAGATGTAAAATTTAACCTTTTTTGGTTTTTGAGTGAAATTTATTCATTTATTATTTGTATATAATTTTTTAATTTATTCAAAGTCTGAGCTATCTATTGGCAAAACAACTTAATATGACTACCCAAAATTCGCCGTCTTGGTGAAAATTTTTGAAACTTCTTTTATGTTTTTATTTTATAGCCCATACATTTAAGATTCCAAAAACACTCTATTTTTGTTCCTACGATATTTCAAAGCAAAGTTATAGCATAATTAGTAAACCAGAAATGGAATTTACAAAACCGGAAGCAGATCCCTACACAAAATATTTTTAAGATATTGAATTTAAATGTTCAGAGCATGTTTTTTTTAGTTCTATCTGTGTTATGAATCAAAATCTAATCTCGGTATATATATTTATGTACTTTACTGCTTTTTTATGAAAAAAAAATCATTAATATTTTAAAAAATAGAGTTATTGCATAAAAATTGACATATTTCAAAAACTTTCTAAAGTATTAAAAATCTTATAGCTCTAATCACAGATAATGATGTTATTTATGTACTATATTAATATTATTCGAATATATTAATTAGAATTTTCAGTACAAGGTTTACCGTAACTGCAATTTTTCACTAAAATTTCACTCAAAATTCCCAAAGTATCTAAAATTATTTTTAATTTTGTGAAAATTGTATTTGAATTGCTAGTTTTATGCCCCATTTCAAATAAAAAAAGTTTTTATTTAGTTGAAAATTTACATATTTCAAAAGAAGTGCTCCGAAGGTAGTCACATACTTTAAGACTATCGAAACATTTTATTAGCATGTGTTAAAATCTTTTTCTCTTTTAAACACAATTTGAAATTTAAGAATAAAGCGTTTTAATAGCAAGAAAATGTGAAAGAATATGCACACTCACATTTTAATATTTAAAAAATTCTCTCTTCTCTATTTTTTCTCATTTAAACTGAACTTGAATGATGAGCTTTTAAATGTAGCGAAGAAAAATTTCGAATTTTATTTAATGTTGCTGTATAAGTAATAGATAATTATTTAGAAATAGATTTCTTTTGCAAACAGTGACTCCAGATGGAATACAAAAGAGAGTTTGATCAGTTTTGATTTTTCTTTTTTTTTACAACTTCGTAATAAAATTATGTAGTAAGATTATAGCAATGACTAAGTAACTTTAATAATGGCTAAGTTATAAAAATACCTTTTTACCATATTTTTTTCTCCTAATTTTCACGCCTCTTTCTATTCCAAGACTTTCAGATCCATTTAATGAGTAATAATTCTGTTCATACATTTAAGATGGCTTATGATGTGTATTTGAAATCTGAACCACGATTAGCCTTGAAACAGAGAATCATTTGACATAATAAGAACAGACTAAAACTTAAAATTTCCCAACAATTTTTCTGTCAAAACATATAATTAAAAAATATTCAAAAACTCTTACACTTGCTTTTCAATTATACTTTTCTTATGAATTAATTAATACACAATCAGTCAAACATATATATATATATTGGGTAGAAGCGAGTGAACTATTTTTTCTGGCGGAAGGATAACTTTGTGATTCACCCACGTGTTTTTTTCCCGCTTCTTTCCACGCATTCCTTCTACTTAGACGACACGCTGATCAGATGCTGTGTGCAGTGCTCAAACCTTTTATTCTGTGTTGTGCCATTTTCGTAATCGTTTGTTCAATAAATGTGCTGTCCAGAAAGCTGTGAGGAAATAATTTCACAAAAAGAACAACAATATATATATATGTAAACATAATAAATTTTCCAACTGAAGAAAGAATGGAAAAATCATGGAATCAAAAACCAAGAACAACAAACTAAAATATAAGCATATATGTGTGTGCGTGCGCGTGTGGTACATGACCTTTGAAAATAGCCTCTTTTAAGTTATCCATTCCTTGTCTTGATCCAAAAAGTACCATAAAATCCGGCGTATAACGCGCACTTTTAACACAAAACATAAGATCGAAATTTACGGGTGCGCGGTATACGTCTGGTATAAAAATGAGAGCTTTAAAAATAAAAAGATTAGCAAAGAAAAGAATTAGACTTCTACATAGATAGAAATATTGTTTATTTTTTTAAAAAATGACATTCCTTATGAACTTAAAGGGTTGTAGTTCTAGAAGTATACTATTTTTTTTCTAAAGCTTGGGATATCTCGAATAAATGACTTCAAAACATAAGAGCATTGATCCCGTACATTTCAGGTTGCTTCGTAAAAAAGGGGGTTATACGACAAATATATCTAAAAATTAAAAAATCCAGCTTCCAAGTATAGGTGAGAGTTATACGCCAGATTTTACAAAATTTAGTTTTAGTATTTTATATTTGTAGCATAATTTTTTCTCTTAATTTAAAAAAGGCATGTATTATAATAATTTTTATGAATTGAGTCTGCATATTTAACGTGATAATACGCGAGTATTTTATGAAGAATGGAAGCATAATATATGAAGAACATATATATAAACTTTTTTTATTTCATATTATACGATTCAACCGATCAATCAATATCTAATTACCGTTAAGTCCGACATATAACGCGCACCTATACTTTCAAGCTGCAATTTTTAGGTATATTGGCCGTATAACACGCACCCCCTTTATTACGAAGAAATCTGAAATATATTTGCACAATGCTCTTAATGTTTTGAAGTCACTTATTCGAGGTATTATTTCAAGCTTTAGAAAAAATAGAATACTTCTAGAACTACAACCCTTAAGTTCATAAGGAATGTCATTTTTTAAACAAATAAACAGTATTTCGATCTATGTAGAAGTGTAATTCTTTTCTATGTTAATCTTTTTATTTTTAAAGCTCTCATTTTCATACCCAGCTTATAACGGGCACCGGTAAATTTCGATCTTATTTTTTGTGCCAAAAGTGCGCGTTATACGCCGGAATCTACGGTAATCAATTACTTTTAAAACAATAATCGTTTAAATAATATGCAATGGGGCTATAAAGTTGTCCCATTATTAAAATATTTTCCAATATAATGTTTTTCCCCCTTCAAAATATATTATATACGCATAATGTATCTATTAGAGAAGCCCCGAATAAGATCAATATTTAAAAAGTACTTAAGAATGATTTATAAATGATGCCAAAACCTAAAAAACGGTAAATAAATTTTAAATGACAAAATGTTTTACGTAAAAAAATTTACAGAGTATTACCTTTGTTCAACTTTAAATTATAAAATCTCAGAACAATGAGAAATCAATAAAAAAATTCCGCTCAAAACTCTATTGAAAGAACTTGAAGAATTCTCTGATATAGATGACTGACAAAAGAGAAATAAAAAACAGTTTACTCAAAATTCCCGATAGAATAAATACCTCTTCAAAGGTTTTAAACATTGAAAAAATAATAATAATAAATACTTTAAGAGCTGAAAAATATTTTACAGTAAATAATAAAAACTTATTTAGAAATGTGGCAGAATTTCTTTTTAAAAAATGCTCTAATGCATTTCTTATTTATATTCAAGATTTATGCTGGTTTAAGCAATATTTGTGATAGTTCAGTGTAAGAAAATATCTCCATAAAAAATATGTACCCTGATAATTAATTTCTGCAAGAAAATATAATCTTTTATTCGCAGAAATAGCACCTCTCGCGAATTTTTCTTTTCAGCAGTACAACATGAAGTTCGAAGTCTTTCTTTAAAAAAGATTAATGCATTTTCTAGATTTCTTTAATACCGATAAAATATGTTTTTAATGTAAGTTTGTATGTATCCACATATAACAATATTAAAAATTAACAGTATTAAAAGTTTTAAAATGAATTAGTATAAATTTTTTTTAATTAATAATAAGAATTAGTATGAAGAATAATTAGTATAAAGAATTTTAAGATATCTATTTTAAAATAAATATAGATAGGGAGTATAATATGTGCTTTCTTTTTGGAAAATTAACAATCTACCGCCCCCCCCCCCTGTTAACGATATTTATTTAAATTCATGCATAACAAATTTTCGAATTGAGAATGAGCAATTAAAAAATAACAACCTGAACTGAGAAAAGTCTAATAGAAGAGTCATTATAGGAAAATTTTTCATTGTATGAGATATTTCAGTTTGACTAATTGTTTTTCTTAGATTTAAATCATTCGAGTTATTATTTGATCTAGATTATTGTATGATTAAATTGATTGAAAAAGGTATTCGTTGTGAAAAGGTTTTCAATGGATATGATTTTATCTATTGTTCAACTATTTTCTTAAGATCCACTTTCAGTCATTTGCAAGTACCAAGAAAAGCGTCCGAATGTGCATTGAGAATTATCTAAACTCTTTTTGTGTACTTTCTCCTTTTATATTTTGCGCACCATATAACATAGAAAAAGTATTGTCTCTTACAAAAGACAATACTCAACAATTAGAGCAGCAAGTCGAGAAAGTCGCTATAAGTTTCCTTTAGTATGACAGCTTTGTTGTATGAAAATAAAGTAGAACAAATGAATCATTAAACGGAATTCCGCATTCTTGTGGTTCTTTGACAAAAAGCATACATGATGCAATATTATTTATATATATATTTAATTAAGAAGCTTTTTTCTAATGACGACCTTTTCAATGTTGCAACTACCCATACATATTTATGAATTTTAAGTGTACTCTTGCAAGTGATTTTAGGTGGCCACGGTAACTTAGTGACCATGGCCACGAACTTGCGATCGGCCTGTCATGAGCTCGAGACCTAGTGCCACTGAAAAGGTCGTGGTAGACTAATGGTTAAAGTCTCAGACTCGTGGCCCGCATGTCATGAGTTCGAGTCTAGTGTCTCTTAAGACCCTCCGTGCAGAAGGGGCCGATCATGTTAAATATATCAAGGCTTATAAACGTCCTCCCGTTAGTGTGGTGTGAAAGTTAAGAGAGGTATGCCAGCTCAGGTGTCGTTCTCGTCACTTGATCATGGTTAAAAAATTACGAGGTCCGTCGCCAAAAGCCCTCGTGTAGAACAGGGCGACTGTAACATTCACTCATCCTAGTGCCGCTGAAGATCCGCCGTGTACAGGGGCTGACGCATGTTAAATCTCTCAAGGCTCAAAGTCCTCCGGATGGGGTGATATAGAAGTTTGGAGAGGGGGATAACATTTCAGTTGCTGTCCACGTCGCTTGACCAAGGTTTAAAATTTCGAGGTCCGTCGCCAATGCCCCCCATGTTGCTTTATAGTCGATAAACACGTACCACAATTGACGATACTTACGTATTATCGCAACCGTACTGACGACATTATACGAAACGAAGCACATGGTTGCCAATTCAGTGCGTACGACACATGCAAAATCAGAATTGCTAACTTGGCAAGTTATCTTGAATATTGGCATTGTTGCGATAAAGTACCCAATTGACTTAAGAGAAAGCGATCATATATAATTTCATCAGTTCAATAATGCATATGATTGAGTAAATGTTTTTTTAGAAATGGAGTGGTTTATTGGAAGCTGAGTTGATCGTGATATTAAGTTTCGTGACGAGCGATGTTAAAGTCGAATCGGGGATTTGAGTATCTCGATTCCATTATAGACCCGTAATGAGGAACAATTGGGTTTCTCTACGTTAAATGGAATTGAGTCAAAGTCTTCGAATGATGGAATATGGATTGATTATCAACTTCGCACTTCAAATCAACACAAGGACTATTGGCGAACGGCTTCATAAATTTTAATCTCGATCAAATAACAAGGACGACACCTGAGCTGCTACCTTACTCTCCAAACTTCAACGCCAACGTGAGAACTTTGAGCCTCGTTAGATGTAATGTATCTCATTGCCTCTACATGACAGATCTTTAGAGGCACCAGGAATCGAAAGGTGGAATGCGTAAGTTGAACACATTATGTACTCTCTCAGGTACTGTTCTCATTTCATGAAGGTTCAATACACCGTTAATAAAGCCAAATCGTTTCAGAAATAGAATAATTACTGTTTCACTTAATAGTATTTTTCCAAATTTCATCACTGAATATCGTTATACCAACAACGTCTTATTACGAAAAAATTTTGTTGCACAAAATGATAACGAAAGAATAAGACTGTTGCTTAAAAGCAGGATGAAGGGAAATATGTTGCACATTTTTAATAAATTTGGGATCAATTCAATGTTTCGTTTCGTATGTATACCCTATACGTCTTTTAAATATGTCTTCCTTTTGTATGTACCGTAAAACTCCGACTATTTTGTTCATATACCTTAAATTCATAAATTTTTGCAAACTTATTTTACAATAGAAAAAATCCTTAAATTTTTTGGAAGATGATTAAAAAAAAGTTTTTTTTATTTATTTTTGCACAAGAGTTTCGAAAATATTGCAGCACATTTACGAAGATGAGGAAATTTGGATTTCAGCAGAAATATCTTTGAACTGATATTTGAATGTATATTCTAGAAAATTAAACAACTGCCTAAAATGTTATGCCAAAAAAGGAGAAAGTTAGCAAGTAAAAACTGGTGACAGTTTAAGAAAATATTCACGTATTGGCGACGGACCACGTAATTTTGAACCATGGTTAAGTGACCAGACGACAACTGAGCTGACACCCTCTCTCCCAATAATGTAAATCTGCTTCAGAATTAGGTATTTTTTGATGGTATTGTGAATCATGAGATCTATTTATATATTTTAAAGAGAAATTTTAAATTATCCGCCCAAAATTTGGATATAGGAGACGACTTCATTTCTAAACAGGATAATGACGCCAAGCGCACTGCTCTCAATATACGCCATTGGTGCCTCTATAACTATCCCCAAAATCAGAAAACACCTCAATCGCTTTATTTAGCCCAGTGGAACATATTTGGTGAGAATTTGATTTAAAAAAAAAAAGAAAACATGACATATAAACACATAATGGGAAGTAAAAACAATAATCACAGAAGCATGGAGGAAAATCGATGCAGAATTTACAAAAAACTGATTAAATCTATACTAAGACGTTTAAAAGTTGTTGTGGACACTAAAAGATATCCTACTAAGTACCAAATTAAGAAAGAAATACAATATTTAAAGCCATGTTGAGATTTTTGTGTAAAGTGTATGAAGACTTATGTGGCGTAATTTTTTAGTAGCTTTTCGATTATTAATTTTTAAAAATAATAGTTATACTATTTTTAAAAAATTGATTATGTCATTTCATTAAGAATAAGTTGCAGGTAGCATAAAAAAATTACTATTCCGATACATTAATTATTATTTGTCAAAACTATTAAATTTTATAGGAAATTGCAAGTGTACGAACACTTTTGTGGTCCACTGTATGTATTATCGAACCATGGTTGCCTCGTGTAGTATCATCGTCGATCGCTCTTTATTTCCCCTTTTCCACGAGAAGTTTGTCTGATGGAAAAAACTTTTAATAATTTCACAAAATTTATGAAATAATTTTTAATGCGACCAAAAACTAGTCAATCGTTGGAATTGCAGACGATTCATAACAAAATATAAAAAGCTTTATAAAATTCTTAAAAAATCACTCTATCATCACATTGAAACATTTTTCAAAAAATCAACTAAGGTCATTAGAGTCGTGCTGAAAAATGCTTTTTTCGATTAACCTTTTAACTATATTCTTTTAAAAAACATAAATATATTCGAAATGCAACTTCTTATCGTCGAACTTTTGCACAGTTATGGTTTTCGTTATCTTCTTTCCCAAGGATCATCAAATCTAATAAAAAACACCTGGCATTTAGACATAATTCGAAAACATAATCTTAAAATAGTCAAAGGTCATCAAAATTTAAATAACACGTTATCTAACTGATGAAAGATAAAGAATTCCTGAAGAGCTTATTTTCTCACGGTTTGGCTTAGTGAAAGTAAATGTGCTGATAAAATATTACACAAACAGAATGCTTTACTTCAAATAGAATGTTTTTTGGAGAAGCTTTATATCGATAAACTATTTTTGTAAACTATCGCTCACAATTTCTGTTTACAGAAACACCTGTAAAAATATTATGCTATCATTAAGATGATTGTATTTCTTAATTAAGAAAATTAGGCTGAAACAAGTAGTTTAAAATACTTCAAAGCAAAAGAACTATATCAAGCAAATCGAAAATTAGGGTTAACCCTAGTGAAAGGGAAGTAATAATAATGTAATAAACAAATTATAAATGCGTTGGAAAATACGATAGAACAATAGGAAATAATTATATTTTAGCTCATTCGTGTTATTTTTTCAAAATTCATACAGTTGAAAAATGTTTCACGGAACCACTTGCTAACACAATAATCGTTAACCGTGATCTACAAATAAATTCTGGTTGTCCGCAGAAAAATTTGGACTTTATTTGCAATTTTTATGTTTTATTAATAATAAAACAAAACGTAATATTCTGAGAAATTTTTATATTCTAAATGGCAATTTTTATATTTTTGTATAGCACTAAATTCACGAAATGAGCCAGAGGGAAACGAAGGCGCACTAAGTCAGCTTCAATATTATTTTTGGGCCATAAAAAAAAGTCACTCCAATCTGAAGTCCGATTTTCATTCAATTGTTTTACTTTGTTTATTACTCAAACACACCTATTCGGTCAATATGACCTTAATTGTGGATTTCCTTTGATTGATGTTACATTTAATGACATCAAAAAGTTTGACCTGACCTCAGTAGACGTATGGCCGTAGCTCATGGCCGAAGATGTTTCTATCACGCAGCGAACTTGAGTTCTGATTCCCTTATACTTCAGTGGTCTACAAACTGTGTTCCACAAGGCATACCCAGGGGTTCCACGCGTCACAATAAAAAAATAGAGAAGAAATAAATATGTATGTAATACGGATTCACGTTCTCTATGAAGTTTATAAAGCTCACCCCTCTTATTCATTACAATTGAAAATTATATTTATTTTTTTTAACTTTATTTTGCAACACTATTCTATTGTTTACTATCTCGGGTTCCACGAGATAATTTTATACTCGTTAGTTAGCACAATGTCTCGCAAAAATAAATAGTTTTCTAATGGAAAATGCAACTTTTTACATCTGTGGGAAACAACATATCAACAGAGTTGATGTTAAAATCTAAATTTAAGCAAGCACAGCTTCTAAATTTTAGGTTGCAAGTTCATGCCAAATATACCGGATTTCTCACACAGCTATAAACATTTTAATGTCGTTGTGTTTAAGTGAAATATATTTTTCAAAGTGGCTACAAAAACAAAGTAAACTCAGAATATGCGAAGCGATTGCATTTAATCCCATTAGACCTAGACTTCGACAGTTCATGTGAAAAAAAAGCCCATATCTCAGTTACTAAATATAGTGCATGCTTAGGTGACACTTGAATCACAAATTAATCTTATTAATGAATAAATTATATTTAAAAAATTATATATTAGAATTTTTTAATAATAAATGCAATACTTTTTTTTAATTGTCTTTACATAAATTGCATATAACATGTTGATCTACTTTAAATATTATTTTGAGATATATTTTTCGAAGTATGTGTATGGAATGGGATTCCACGAAAACACTTTCTAGTTCAAAGGGGTTCCACAAAATCACCTTCAAGTTCTAGAAGTTCCATGAGTTGAAAAAGTTCGAAGACCACTTCGTACTTGTAGAAAATGCTGATCCCCATAAAAGCTGTTAGGCACACTTAGCTGTGGAGAATGAGGTACTAGCTTAAGTATTGACTTTGTCATCTGATACGTGTTGCAGAATAATAAGGCTTATTTAATACGGTTTACAAATCCTGTGTCAAAGAAATAGCTAGCTGGAAAACGCTCGATCAGCAAAAATTGAAATCCTGTTAAGTAACTTTTCAATAAATATGTAACATACTTAATATAATTTTCTTTGGTACATAAGTAGTATCGTAACAATGCCAACCTTCAAGATATCTCGCCAAGTTGGCAACCCCATTTTCGCATGTGTTGTACGTGCTGAACGACAAATTTCGAACCGTATGCTTCGTTTCATATAATGTCGCCAATAAGGTTGCTATAATACCTAAGTACCCTTGCTTTTTCGCCATACTGAATCGATTTAAAATTAAAGACACTCCTTTACTGTTCTAGCTCTTATGGAGATTCAATTCACTTCTTTCATCATTCCTATATTGTGGAATTCCACCTTGCAAGCCAACCTTACTGATAATCAACATTGGATTAAAAATGTAATGAGAAATGAAAGCTTTATCCAGACTCACAGAATTACTTAAAATTCTACAGAAGAAATCTGATGAAATTCATTGATAACTGGTCATGTATGAGTTCACTAGAATTTCATCGAATTAATTGAAAAGAATTTCAGGCAGAAATACACAGCCAAAAGTGTTCAATACAAGTGTAAACTATTAATCATAACAAATATGTCTATGACACTGCATCCAGGAAATAATAAAACTTGCAATTGATATGTAATTTTAATTTAACATGTTTAAGATACGGAAATGAAACATGGAAATGTCTAGAAAAAATTGATTCAAATAAAAATAAGGGCACACACATATGAAAATATGCTATTCTTTATACCAATATCATGTTAAAATATACAATTAAAACGGCATTAGTAGTTAGTATACCCCGTTAATATCTTTTCTATCTGAAAAAAAAAAGTGTTTCCGAGTTTGTGATCCCTATTTTTTTTAACATATAGAGAGCATTATTAAGCTACAGTCTATTTAAAATGGCTTTCTAACTTCAATGAATTTCCCCATCATTTCCATTGTCCCCATTTCATTTTACCCATTAATTGAGTTGGGCGAAATACTTTTAAAATGTATTTTTAATTAATAAAATTTATATAATTTTGTTTTAACCATACATATTTGCTCATTTCCTCCAATTTCTCTTGGGATTATTGAAAACATAGAAATAATTTAAACTGAATTTTATATATTTCAAATTAGATAAAAAAAAAATTTTTTTTCAAAAAGTTAAGTTAAAATATTTAAATAATTTACCTTCAATGCCTTTGGTCACAAACAGCAGTTCAATTAACCATTATGATTCATTAGGGGTACATTTTTGTTTTGAAACATAAATACACTTCCGTAGATATAAAAATGGATTATTTTTCCATATTAATATTTCAAAATAAAACCAATATATTATACACAAAATTAATATAAATTTTAAATATAAAAAAAAAAATTACCTTTCATTGCACAATATAATTTAAAGGTACCAATAATTGGATGGTACTTTGAGTAATTTAAAAAAAAACATTTTATATTTTGTGATATATTTTACATTCATAAACTTTATTGATATACTTCCAATAAAGATTCAAATTCTCAAATAATACATTGTTGATCTTATATTTTATTATTTTTGAATGAATAATTTTGAAAAAAAATTATTGCACCAATACAAGATTTTCATAAAATCCTTATGTGCAAACTGATTTAATTCCCATCATATCATATTATATTAAGAAAACATTAGCAAAAAGTTGTATAATTTTAAACCATGCTATTTGAACCATAACAATATGTTCCTCCAATCCTTTAATAGAGCACATAGAACTGCTTAATATAATACATACATACTTAATAAATTGTAAGTTTGTAAATTAAATATATATATATATATATATAATTTAAATTTAACATCAAAATTCAATAAAAAAATTATTGATTGTAAACTTAGTAATATAAAATTCATATCTGCAATAATAATGATTAAAGCAATTTGTGATATTCAACAGCATATTTAATCCTTGTTTTTTTAAACAATAAAGTTCAAATATTCATTCTGGAGTTTATTTTTAGACTAAGTAAAAATCATTACAGTTAATACAGAAATTCAATATGAGCACATATGCTACATAAAAATATATAACTGATAAATGATGACTTGCTGGAAAAAAAATGCAATACCCTACAAAAAAAGTATTTTTGACACTAATGAGCTAGAAAGAGAATTCTTAAGAATTGAAGCAAACACCACAAAAGACAAGATTTCTGATGAACTTTGTTAATTCAGAACAAATGAGGATAACACACACAGTGATACCTCTATATTACAAAATGATACATACTATACTAAGCTACAGGAGGACATTTGTTGAATTTTTTTTTTTGTCTAGCAGTTCCTGTTAGGCTATACAGGTCCTTGATGACCATAGCTCCATGATGGACCATTGATGAAAAAAGGAACAGGATGCATTATGAAACTAAAGATCCTGAATCTCTAGGTTATTACAATCTTTCGACATTTGAAGCAATTGTGGTTGAGAGTAAGTAGGTATTTGTAACTTAACTTAACTCAGTGGCATGACATCCCATGAGGGACAAGGCCTACTGTGCCCAACTCAGTATGCGCAACCATGGGCCCCGAGATGCAAGAGTAGACGTTCCGGTCAGGTGGTCAGTCTGACGCGAAAACCCCCAGTGTTAAGTTCCCAAGCAAGCTTGGTACTCATTTTATCGACCCATTGAAGGGATGAAAGGCTGAGTCAACCTTGCCCAGTCCGGGGTTTGAACCATGGATCTGTGGTGTGGAAGCCCGATGCACTAATCACTCAGCCACTGGGCTTTTAGTAGGTATTGTAAGTCTAAGAAAAAGCAATTATAATTAACGAATGTATCCCTCATGGTCTCATAGGTATTGTTATATTATATTCTAAAAATAAATGACAGTTGCAGTTACTGTCTCCAAACTATAGAGCAATTATACCATACAGAGATATCTGCATAATATCATCTGCCTGCTCCAAATTATAGCACAGAGACATATCAAACAATAACTTCCATTAATTTCTAACATTGATCCATAATATTTATCATTGATGATCAAATTTAATTCATATCCTTTGAAATAAAATTAATATTAATTCAATGAGTTCACAGGTTCAAGCACAGAGAAATCTCATTGGAAAGTTACAGAGTACCTAGCTCTGTCAAGCTTTAACCTCTATTCCTTACAATTTTGAGTGACTTTGATGTTATTAACACTTGCCCATTTTTAAATAAAAATATTTTAAAGTGGAAAGCACAGAGAAATGAATTTACTGGTCCTTTCTTTTGACATTATGAAAATTTTATACAAAGGATTCCATGAAAACCTCAAGTTATATGTTTGAATTATTTGCTATCATGTATTTCACATAAAAGTTCCATAGGAACACCTCAATCACCAAACTTTAAACAGGATCAAATTTTGATGCAGGAAAAATTGTTTTCAGAAATAAAACATTTCTGTAAATGTACCTGATATTTATGTGTAAGGTTTTAAATGTGACTGCAGGGTAGTTTGGCAGCTATCCTGCATTTTCCATACCCATAATTTTAATATGAGAAATGCAATGACTGATCACCAAGAATTCGTATTCTAAGCTAAAAAAAAAAAAAAAATTATTTGACAATCAGAATAGAATATGTGCACATTCTTCTATTATCATCTGATGTGATTGTCTTATATTTTGTCTTTCTAACATAGAAACTGCTTGAAAGACAAGGAATGATAAACAGATTTTTCAATACACCAGATATTCCAGAATTTGATGCCATAAACTTTTATTGTATGACATTGAAAATTGGTTCATCAAAATGCTTTCTGCATTCCAAAGAATTCTTGCTTCAGATAGTTTTCAAAATATTTTTGGATCAATATCTGTATAATAAAAAATGATGGAATATAGCAGAATTTACTGAGTAATGGTACTTGCTCTATAGGTTGTGCAAATTAATCCACCAACAATATAGCTTGAAATTATTTTTTGGAAATAAAAAAAATCACCCTATTATGAAATCTTAATGTAATTTACCTTTCCATGTTTATAGCAAGAGAAGATTGAGTATTTTCGGTAAGTATTGTTTTTCCAACCAACAGTGTAATAGCATTAATAACTTGTTTAAGTCAACAAAGGAAACATTAAACTGAGAATAACTTAAAATAATAAAACATTAAAATGCATTAATATTCTTGTATCAATTTGGAAATTTCATAACATAAATAAGTTATATGCTTGTGTATTTTTCAAAATCATATATACAAATAATTAGGAGCTTTCTTTGGAAAAAAAGGTATTTCTGTCCACAAATAAGACAATATATTTAAACAAATAACATTTATTGAGTTGTCTACCTCCAAAGACATAATACACATTTATTACAAGACTTTCAACAAACATCCACAGTCTGAGGTTGAACTTCAGGAGGTTTCTTAAGTTTCAAAAGTTCCAGACTTTGTTTATACAGTTCCTTATCAACAACAGTATATTGTGGGGTATAAGTAACCACAGGTGTTGCATCCAGCTATGAGAAAATAAAATACAGATTATGATTTCTTTTGTGAATACTTTTTTTTATAACATAACTCCAAAAACAAAGAACTTTAAAAGCAAAACAACAATGTAATTACTCAGTGGCGTAGCAGAGAATATTAGGGACCCCTTGCAAAGTCAGGTTTTGCCTTTAATATTTTATAAATTGGTTAAATATGTATGCAAAGGTGAACATTATACCACTGTAATTACTTTACTTGATACAAATACAGTAAGAAGCAAAACTTGGAAATTTAAAATATTTTGCTAAAGTTGTATTGATAAATTTTTAGAGAAGTAAGATATATATAAAATAATTCTATGTAACAGACAATTAGGCTAAATTACTTCATATTCAAAGTATCAAAATAGTTTATATATGTAAAATATCTTTGTAATTTTACACTCAATTCCCTCCTCCCCCTTAATATTCCCATGTTATTGGTTTCCTTTGATAAATCTTAAAGTAACAAATAAAGCTAGTGGTACATCTAAGCATTTTTATTTTTATAAAAGTAATCTACCTCTTTGTATTTTAATAGGTAAACTATAATATAATATGAATTCTTTTGATTTTCGATTGATTCAATGGATTGTATTAAAATCAAAGCATATTATTTCCTCTGAACATGCTAACAAAGTTTTATTCAAGTATTTGCAATTCAGTGAATAAAACACCGAGGATAATATACAAAACTTGGTTTAACTTGAGTATAACTTTTTTAAATGTAATTAATTTTGGATATTTTGATAATCAATTTTGAAATCCTTAAAATAATTGAATATTGTTTATTAAAAAAAAATTTATTCTGCTCATAAAAAATTTGTACAAGGCACTCTTTCCTAAAATCTTCTAAAGTCATGTTAATAATTGGTTTAAAAACAAAAACATTTTAAATCAAGCCTTTTAAATTAACAGATTTATTGTTAAAAGTGTCATTCTCCCATTGTGCTGTTTTTGGGATAAAATATATATTACTTGAAATGTTCATTTAAAATCTTATACTTTAAAAATTTTTTATAAACAAGTTATAGTATGAACTATTTAATTTATAAGTACCTCATGTAGTAATCTGTATATTTATGATATGCAGCTCATTGTTTTCACCAGTAAAAGAATAAAATTGCCTTTTAAAATATTTTTAATACTTTGACTAAAAAATTGCATATTTTTTAAAGAATACTGATTTATACCATAAAAACAATTGCCTAGAAATATAAATTGTAGATGTGATGATACAGACAAAATTTTGAAATCAAATTATGATTATATTGCCAATTGTATTACAAAAACAAATGCATAAATATATGCACTGATTTAAAAATATGTAATATATTTACATAAATTACACTAGAAACTACACTTAATATGGTAAACTTCAAATAAAGACAAAAGTTCTACTTCATACTTTTCTAGTGCCAAGTTTATTTTCCCCCAGCTATTTATCACAGACTGTGAGGCTCGTATTCCTTATATTAGGAGGTATGTGACATGCAAAATGATTATCTGTCACAATCTCAAAAGATTTGAAGTAGAACTAGGTCTTCCAGATGTTGATTCTCCATTATTAATAATTAAAAGCATAAAATAAATTTAATAAGTTTTTCAAAACTGGCTAAAAATGATTTTCAAAATTATAATATCTTGTTTAAATTAAAATTAATTTTTTAAACAAAAAATATTTTTAAAAAATTGCAAGCATATTTACAAAAAACTTTTTTTTCGTTTTTTTTTTTTGCATGGGGTCCATACTTAGCAAAGATAGGTACTGGATATACAACAAGGATCTTGTTGTATATCCAGTATCTACTTAACCCTCCAAGCGGTCTGCACATAAAATTCTGCCATTCCAGAGATGCCTTTTCTGCCTTCAAGCCAGATCCCCCAAAGCGGCCGAGCCGCATTCTTAAAAATACGGCTCAACCGTTTTTGAGAACCCCATCTGAAAGCAAAAAAATATGTGCGGTGCATTTTTGAAGCATCTCCAGAATGGCAAGACTAAGTGCAGACCGCGTAGAGGGTTAAAGGAGTTAAATTCCTGAGAAGTAAAACCTTGGTTTATTGAACAATACTCTTTAAAACATTGTGATAAACATTAATTTAAAATTTAAATTAAAAAACACCTGATTTATTTTATATATAAAATAATGCATAATATGGATTCTTCAAAATACCTTATTCAAAGGTCTGCATAAGACTTTTCTAATTTGCAAGTCTCTTCTTGCACATAAGGCACGTCTAAAAGGTCCGACTTTATTAAAAAGAATGTTTCTTTCTTGCTTATTTTGAGAAATGGCAACATGAAATGCAGCTAATGGATGCTCCATTACAAATTTCTTTGGTTTTTTATTTTCTTCTTTAGAAACATTTTCCTCTGCAGCTAAACAAAAATTAAACACATTTGTTTGCATCACTTAAAAAATAAAAAATATATGAATGTTTAAATTTAATACAATCACTTTTTGTTGAGCAAAATATAGATGTTTTATTTGAAAAATTATGTTAAAGATTGTATTAAAATTATTTCAGTAGGAAAGTTAATTTAAATTAGGGTATAATGTCAAAAAGTTTTAGATTAAGGCAACTAATTAAAAAGCACTTTATTTAGTAAACAGCTAATACAATTCTTTTATATTTTTACAAATATGTAACAATCAAATGATTGAGTATCTCTGGTTAAACTGGTAGCTTTAATATGTACCATTTTATAAAATAATTTTATAGAAGTAGTTTAAGTGACAATTTAATTGATTTAATACTTTCTTAACAAAAAATACCAATCCCACAAAAATAAAGAAATAAATATTTACTATTTAACCAGGACCCTTTCATTGATTCATTGGAAAATATATATTAATATATTTAAATGAATGAAAAAGATGTTTAATGAACAATTAAAAGATATGTTTTTATGGGAACATAGTACAATTTACACAAAAATCTTTGATTTAATTTTTTTTTGCTTGTAACCTATGTACATAAATTATGTAAAACAATTTTTATGCTCAAAATTCTACAAAAAGCTTAAATTTTCAATATTTTTTAAAGAAAAAATTTGTGAAAGGATTTTAAAATGCTACTCCTCCTACAACAATTGACATATACACATAAAATTTGATTTATAAGTTTGTCAAACTATGTAAAACAAAAGTTGGTATGGGTTTTTTGCTAACATGACTGATATTCATAAAATATGTTTTTTATGAATGCTTATAGAAAATTGCTTAAAAAATGTACAAATTCTAAATTCAATCATTTTAAATAAAATAAGTTTTGCTTTGACTCAAAAATGTGTACCAACTTTTGTTGCATGTACTAATAACAATAGTTAGAAAAATATTAAAGTATTTGGCACAATAGAAAAAAAGCCTTATCATTTTAACTGAAGATAAACTAGTTACTTTTTCTTTTCAAGATAAATCAGTTTAAAGTTTTTACTTGCCATTGGGATGTGAATACAAATGGATATAAAAGTTAACATAACTCGATTTTTTTCTAATTTAGAGCTTTTAAATTTTGTGTGATTATAAAAAAATTATATAAAGAATAATTTAGGCTAAAAAGAATTTTTATTAGAATTTTTGACCAATTTTTGAGAAATGAATCAAACTATGTCTCCTTAAGTGAAAAGAAAAGGAACATTGAGATGTTTATTTCACAGAAATAATATAAATAAAACAATATTTATATGCACATAAGGCTGGGAAATAAATAAATACAACTAAAAATACATTTAATAAAATTCAATTTCAAAATAAAATGGTACATTTTAAACTTTTATGCAGACATGCATATAATATTATATAAAATAATGTACTAAATTTAAGCACATGAAAACTATAAAATAATTTTAAAAAAATTTATAAAAAATTAAAAATGTTATTCCATTAAATAGTAATATACAAATAAAAAAAGTCTTGCAATTTGAGTAAATATAATAACTATAATTAATTATACCTATATAATGAATTAATGCAACTTAATTCAGCAATAAGACAAAATATCAAACACACAAAATACTGTACACATATAGTATGATTATCATCTAAAATATCAAATTAAAAGTATAAAACTTCTTAACTTTATAAAAGGAATGTGTTTTTACCTTCTTCATTTGAGACTACTTCATCATCAAGTTGTTTTTGACATGTTTCAATTATCTTTTCAGTAAGTTCAGGACCAGCAAATACTTGAGAAAATCCAATTCTTGACAAAACATGAGCTGCTTTAAACCTTTGACGAGCAAATCCAGGAACAAATTCTGTTTTTGTTTCACTCATTAAGGTAGACCAATCAACCTCAAGTGCATTAACTATTTCTAAAAGTCAAAAAAAAAAAAAAAAAAATTAAAAAAAAAATTTTAAAAAATAAAAAAAAAAAAAAAAAAATTTAAAAATCATACATAAAAAATTAGAAGAAACAAGAATAAATTATTGAATAGTTCATAGTTATATGGTTGAATGTTTAATTAGAGGTATTGATTAAACATACTTGATTTTTCTTCAACAGCTGGTTTTATTAAAGTATCATCTGGTTCTTCTATGAGAGCATCTAATTCATCATCACTGATAGGATCATAATCAACACTTTCTGCTGTTACATATTCATCAACATCAGTAGCTGCAATAATAACAAATTAATTTTTAAAATTATATTCATATTTGACAGAAATGATTTTTCATAAAAAAAATAAACAGAGTAACATATAATTAGAAAATTAAAAAAAAAATCCCACTAAAAATTTATATAGTATAACTAAGGGTCCCAACAGACATTGTCCCGTACACACATCTTAAATCTAAAAATTACAAACTTTTTTGAATAAAATGTAACAATCTGGACCGTTTTGATGAAATTTTTTACAAAGAAAGTTATTACAATACCTGACATCATCCCATGTACAGTTACCACAATTCGACCTATCGATTGCATGTGAGTATGTATTTACTATGAACTAAGTTGAATGTAGAAGCTATTCTGAATAGAAACAAACCTGTTTTGATTAAAGGGTAAAAAAGATAAAACTCGAGCTATCTTCATAAGAGGTATATATTTTTTTAATGCACAAGAATTAAATTTATTGTAATGCCATTGAATGTACAATGTTTTTAGTTAATCCTTGAGAGGTATAAATAAACAAATGCAATGGTATGCCAAAACTTGGGCATGCAAAATATAATTGGCTGTGTGAAAAGCAAGGGTTTTCTAAATCTAAGCCACAAATTGTCATTGTTTGGCTTTGTGACTTATTAATGGTCATAGCAAATTGGAAATTGCAAACATTTGAATGGGTAGGTGAGTCTGAAAGAATCATTGGGATTTGTGGTAGAAGTACAACTTCATCTTGAAGTTTGCCGCTCAAAATAGTGGCCTGAAGAAAACAGCCCATGATTTTTTTATGAACAATTGTGAGCTCTTACATAATTTTGGTGCATTTTTAACTAATTGTGATATTGGACCAAATTGTAAATCTAAATCATTCTTAAATCCACTTGAACTCACACAAAAAATATCATCCAAATCGGTCCAGCCGTTTAGGAGGAGTTCAGTCACATACACACTCACAAATGAATTATACATAAAAAGATATATGCCGTATCATAGCGAAATAAATAATCTTTCCGATTCTGTAATTATTTTTTGTCCAATTTTGATAGAAAATTAGATTGCAATTTTAAAAACGGCGAAAATATCGGAAAATTCTTCCCTCTTATTACTTTTTTCTTGCCGTGCATTAGCAGAATAAACAGACTACAGGGGTAAAACAATTATGAGTTTTAAGGTTTTTAATTAATATCTTTTTAACTAAACCATTCTCGAATCCACACAAAAAATGTCGTCAAAATCAGTCCAGCCATTTTTGAGGAATTCAGTCACATACACATGCAAAGAATTATATATATATAAAGATTATTTGAAAAGATATTACTTAAAAACGCTAAAAAGCATGATTTGTCTGCATTTTTGTAACAATGAAGACCTGGTTTGGCCAGTTTGGCTGAAAATTGATTTTCGATGTCAACTTTCGCCATTTTTATAACAATAATGTTGTTACAACAATGCAGGTGAATGTTAAGTTGAATGTTTTTAATTAATATCTTTTAAACTAATTGCGATATCGGACCGAATTGTGAATCTAAACCATTCTCGAATCCACTTGAACCCACACAAAAAATTTCTTCAAAATCGGTCCAGCCATTTAGGAGGAGTTTAGTCACATACACACACAGAAGATTTACATATATAAAGATACAAGTATTGATTTATGAGTATGAATATGCCTATATGTGATAATATTGAAATGTATGCATAAATTACATGATTAAATGATAGTAACTAATAGAGAACTAAAAAAATGATAAAAATGGATGGTCTCAGACTAAAAAGAAAATTATATACACATACTAGGATATAAAAGTTCCCGGAATAAGCCTAAAGCTTAAAAAATATTTGCAGAAGAATAGACTACAACATTTCTGTGTTTCTACCTTTTTGGCCCTTCTAAGCCCCCTCTTCCTCAACTCCACATAGTCGGTAGCTTGCTACAGTACCATAATTTGCAGATGGGTAGTGTTAGTAACTGACAGTTAAAAGAAATGCCATTTATTGAACAGAGAATCAATATCAAATTTTGTGTTCCCATGGAAAAGAATGCTATGAAAATTTACAAATCGTTGAAGCATGTGTATAAGTGAAATATAATCATGACATAAGCTTTCAAGTGACAACAACATTTCAGAAAAGCCAAGGAAAGTACAGAAGATGATGAATACTTTGGCACATGCCCTGCATATATCTTGCCCTCCTTAAAGAATCAAAAAGGTTTCTGTGATCATATGTGGGAAGACTCTAAGCAAAAACAGAATCAATTGGGATACCTGAGGCCACATGTCAATGGATATTGGCTAAGGATCTTAACATGCATAGAGTGTGTCAACACATCATTCCCCGCATGTCAGTCAAAGACCAAAAAGTCCATTTGAATGGAAATGAGAAGAGACTTAATTTTGGTTGTTAAGAAAGATTACTCCTGTAGGATTTGAGAGACTTAAAAAACTATATAGGTGGTGGTGCCATCGGAATTAAGAGAAAGAGAGAACTTGACAACATGGAGGAGAGGCGAATGGTGGTTACTCTTGCTAGTATAGAAACAAAATGGTCAACTAAATTTAATGTAAAGTAATTAGTTTTTAAATGTTGTGCTTGTTTTGTGTGTGTGTGGCTGTATATGGAACAATAAAGTAATTAGCCACTAGAGATGGACTGACTTTATTTGTGCCTGATAACTAATGAAATCCTCAGTTGAAACAAAGAACCTGCAACAACGAGAATATTATTACTCCCGACTTGACAGAATAATCAATGGAGAAGAGAAATTGTGTTTTTTTAATTGAATTCCCAATCCAAGAGAATCCCCCTTCAATGTGAAAATTGCTTCAATATCTCCGTGTAAGGAGAAATGCTATCAATAATGCTCAAAAGGGAAGGTCATGTTAGAAGTGTTCTTCAATACCCAGGATATTGAACAGCTGGAATTTACTCTTGAAGGATTCACTGAAAACAAAGAGCATTTAGTATTATTTCTGCAAGTCTATCTGGAAAGAAAAAGGCACAAATTGTGGGTTGAGCTGTTACAGATGCTTTTGCATGAAAATGCTTCTGCTAATTGATCCTTCCTCATCACTGATAATCTTGCTAAAATGAGAATTGTTATGCCATATCCACCTTAATCCCTCGATTCCCCCTCCCCCAACATCAGCCTATTCCTTGAACTGGCAAATTGTTTGTATGGTAGTCAGTTTGAATATATAGATTAAGTTAAAACTGCATCACAGATTGCATTTCAAGACATGGTTAAAAATGGATTCCAGATATATTTTACTGAATTTTGCAAGTGACGAAAATGTGTTTCAGCATTTTAGTTCTTCATATTTTTTAGGTTATAGATTCAGTACTAGAAACCTAAAAATTTTACTATATACATAGAGAGAAAGAGAAGTTGAGCCCTAATGTAATCTATATAGGAAACATGTAGTCATAAAATAATAGCTGGAATAATAAAACACTTTAATATGAAATTAAACAATATTAGTATAAAATTAAATTATGAACCACATCTCAAAAATTTTTCAAATAAAAATATGCATTTCTTATACAGTTAAAAAACAAATTTGCATGTAATCCTGGACATTTTTCAAATAAAAGTATATAATAAACACTGTATTTTCCATTTTTTTTTCATTTTAAAATATTACATGGAAAAGGAGAAACTTTTTCTCTCTCTCTCTCTCAGTCCAGTGGCATATACAGATTACCTAAATGGGATGGCTTATATTTGAAAAAATGAGCACATTAAAATGCAAAGGCATAATCTTATGTTAAGAATTAAAAATCTGTGGGTGGGGTTTGAACCCCAGACCTCACCTTAGTGAATGCTACTGGCTCAGTTTTTGATAGGATGAATACTTAATGTATATTGAAATACATAGAAATACCATACATGAAAGAAAAAGAGAATTTCAAAAAGGTATTTTCTTACTTTTTAAACTTTGAAAATACAAAAAAATATGCTTGAACTCTAAAAATCTCACTGAATCCACACAACAGAAAAATATCACATTACAAAAAAATATATATAATGATAAAATATACATAAATTAAGGCTTTTTATAGACAAGAATGTCAAAAATGATTTCTGTTACTTTTAATATCCTCAGTTCTGGTATCACCCACCATAAACATTACATGTGATTCTTCACACAAAAATTAAGTTTTAGTTTTAAAAAAAATACTATCAAATGAGATGAAGCTTTCATAAAAAATTATTTATCCATAGAGTATAATTTATCTTATGCATTATATATTTTCATATTTTTGAACAGCTGAATCAAAAAAAAAAAAAAAAATATTTTTTTTTTTATAAAAAAAAAAAAAAAAAAAAAAAAAAAAAAGTTTAAAATATTAAAAAACTTGAACACAATTCTAACTTAATAGCATATTTAATTAATCCCCTTTTTTATAAGGGGATAATAATTATGATGTTCCCTTCTTTCATTGAAATCTTTTTATTTTCAATAGATACTTGTGAAAACTTTTCTAAACATTTGACGTGCTCAAAGCGAATTATCAAAAAACGCATTGAAATTGAGATCTCTTAGAAGACAGGGGAAAAATTACATTGCAATTAAATTACATTAAAAAAAATGTATTAACTATATTTGGAATTCTTGATATAAAAATTATGGTACATGTAAAAGAAAATTTTATTTCAGATCAGTTGAAACAAGCAATTTAAGAAACATTTCAAAATGATAGTAAACCAAATTTAAAAAAATTCACAATGCACCTTACAAAAAATTAAATGAAAAGTATTGCTAGTACAAATAAGTACAGAAAATGTAAATAATGTATCATTATTTTACCAGTATCTTCTTTTAATGATAATGATTCTTGAAGATCTACATCCTTTCCATCTGATGCTGCCTTAGAATCTTTAATATGTAAGGTGTCATCAATTGATCTAAGTAGTTAAAATGAAACAAAACATTTAAACAATTGAATGTACATAAGCTACTTTATAATTTAATTTGAGTAAAACTATTTCCGTACTATTTCTACCACATTTTTTTTCATTTTAAATGATAATCTAAATTTGTATA
>BMAV01008594.1:109005-121961 GCA_019973955.1 Trichonephila inaurata madagascariensis
AATAAGCTCTGAAATGAATATTTAAGAAAATAGAGAGGAAATATATGTGTTTAATTTGTAGAATTTGAAAAATAGAATGAATCTTTTTAATTTTATTATTAACCCTATGTATCACAGTTCTATAAAGTGTATTTTTACTAATATATATATATATAAAAAAACTTTTGTTGTTTTCTGAAATTTTTAAAAATTTGACTTATATATTATCTTTTTTTATAATAATTTGAACTACATTTTTACCCCTTTCAAATTATGCTGAAGATGATTCAGAAATTTTTACTTCCAGCACATAGCTTCCACTACACTTCTGTCAAAGAGTGCAAAAGATTATACTATCTCAATTATGCGGCTATTTTTTTTTCTTGAAAACTAACAATTCAAATTATGTGTATCTCAATTTTTAATACTTTTAAATTATTCTAAAAACAATCGATTATCACAACAACCTGTATAAAAAGATATGATAGCCATAATATTAAATTATAAGAAATTTTTGAAATAAATTTATTCTGCTCTAATTGATTCTAGTAATTCTGAATTAAGACAGAGTACTTCCAAGAAAATCACATGGATATACTTTCTTTGAAAGTAAAAATTTTTTAGTATTGACAGCCTCATTCACATTATCACACTAATCAGATAGGCAAAATGTAAAACCAAAAAACACAAGACAGTTATTTTTTTGAAATATAACATGACTACATTACATTAAGGGGGTTCACCCATGTGACCGCCTGGTTTTTAAGCCTTTTTAGGAAATTTTTTTTGACGACCAATAAAATGATAGAGCTTTATATTTTTTATCATTTATTTATATGTATTTTAAGAGTATTCATATAAATGTTTAGCCAAAAATATCCAATAGAACGTGAGTTATAGTGCTCTGAACACACCCGCCTTGAAGAAATGGATGTTCACTTCCTCCACGATTCTGGCTGATTGGCTTATCTGAAATAAAAAAAATTAACGGCGATTTAATCTATAAGCTTAAATGCACCTAATGAACTATACTCAATTGAAAATATCAAAAATTGGATTTTTGGTAGACCTCTGATGAAAAAGTTTAGAATTTCATGTTTTTTTTTATGTTTTTGTTATAAAAAAATAGAAATATTTTGCATTTTGGAATGATTATAGTTCATTTGGTGCATATATTTGTGCTGAGTCTACCCTATAAATTTGAAGTCATCCAGTCAAACCGTTCTTGAGATATGATGGAGGAAAGTTTGAAAAACATGGTTTTGAGAAAAATGCATTTAAAGTTTCAAGTCCAATTAAAACAATGAAAATCTAAACTTAGCGCTATGAGCAGCTGCTCTTCTATAACACCTGCTTCTTTATAACGACTTCAAATTTTAAAAAAAACTTGCTTTACCACCTAGACATGTTAAGAAAGAAATTTATGGAAAAAAATTTTTTTTGATTTTTTGAACCCATCACATGGGTGAACCCCCCTTAGGCATTTTAATCAATTTGGTAACACAGTCAAAGTTTCACAATTTTTTTTTTTTAAGTTAAAGAATTTTAATAATGCAAGTAAAAATTTTTATTTTGCAGTATGGCAAAATAAAATTAATGATAATGTGTTTTATGTGTCCTTTAATCTCACATATTTATTAATATTTTTAAAAAATTTGTATATTCTAAGAACATTTCACATCTATTTCATATACCTCTATCTACTTGTTATCAACACCAGTGAAGAAAAAGATGTACTAAGGAGCTTTAAAAAGAGAGAAAAAATAGTTCTTTAAATAAAGGAAAAGTATTTTTCTTTCTTATAATATAATGTTTGAGCAACACTTTTTACATTTTAACTAAAAAAACTTTTCTTACCATTTTTCCTGGATTTTCTCTCTTCTTTTTCTTTGAGCTTGCTCTCATTTGCACTTTTTGAAGGTACTTCACCTTTGTCTGTAATTGATATATTATCAATTTTCGGAGAAGAGATGTCTTGCTTGCCTAGACATAATAATAATAATAATAATTAATACTTATAATAAGGAATGGTTATTTTTAGGAGTGATAGCTTCTTTAACAACTATCCTATACACACATAACTTTTTATGATAATTAGATACTTTATGTATAAAAATAAATAAATAGAACACACACACACAGAAAAAGACACACATACACAGAAGAATTTTTATTTAAAACCTCATGTTTATTATATGAATTTTCAAATGCTTCTAACACACACAACTTAATAGCATTATTAAAATATTCATTGTTACAAAAAACAAAACTGAGAATGATAAGTTATTCGATTTATTAATTTAAAAAATTATTCAAAACCAAGATTAGAAATTAAAACAAAACAGTCTATAAAATCTAACAAACAAAAAACAATCTATATAAATCTAACAAAAGATATATAAGATATGAATTATACTACTTTAATCAGGAAAATCAATTAATTTGGGGATTTTTTTTTTAAAAAAATTCCTCTAAATTATATCAAAATGAAAATTACAAATATTGGAATGTAGTAGAGTTCAGCAACAATTTAAATAACATCAATAATTTTTCAAAGATTGGAGCAAATTAAGCTTAAATACGATTTTTTAATCTCTCTTTCTGAATATATATATATAATCCATAAATATATATACACAGATAGCTATAGAACCTAAGTATAACTATTTATATAAATATATATTGGAGGGATTGGAAATTAATAACTAGTTAAACCTCCACTGGCCTTGATAACAGCTGCCACACTACAAGGCATAGATTCAACACATTTGTAGAAGCATTCCACAAGAATAGCTTGCCAAACATTAGCTAGAGAGGTCTATAAATTAGTAAGTATTGTTATTGTTGTATGAAGTGCTTTCATGCCTTTCTCCAAAACATCCCAGCGATACTCTAACAGTAGGATTTAAGTTAGGGCTTTTAGATAGTCAATTCATGACAAAGAAGTCAGAGGAATGCTCATTGAACCAGTCAGTAGCCAAACAGGACTTGTGAGAGATGTAGTTGTCATAATCTACATGGAAATGTAATATTCCAATTCCATGTGGATAATTGTACAATATAAATGGATGGAGGTGACTGTCCATCAACTCAATGACATGGAAAGAGATAAATACAAGTCCTAAGATCTGCAAAATGGTCAAGAGAAAACATCTCAGACCATGATTGAGCCACCATGGCCTTGTATAGTTCCAACCTGGTATACAGGATCTCAGCTTCTCATTAGCTTAAAATAGTCAGAATTCATTCATCACTCCATGTTACTTGTTCCTAGTCCTCTAGAGTTCATTCTTTGTGTTATCTTACCCAGGCAAGATGTGAAACTCAATGGCAAACATTGAGCAATGGTACTCTTGTGGACCTACATTTCTTGAAGCCCATATAGTGAAGCAAGCATTGGACGGTCCATTTATTGATTGTATGACTGGCCTCTTGCTTCAGCTGGGTGGTAATTTTACAAAATTTTTGGTTATGTACAATATGGTTGAGTTGTCTCACACCACACTCTTCAAAGGTAATTGTCCTTTACAATTTGCCCCACAGCCAATTCATCCTTCATATATTTTCCATATACTTTTGACATTCTTGAATTTGAAAATCTTGTTCTTATTTGAAGAGCTTAATGTAACCTCTCTTTATATTATAATAAATTCCAATGGGATTAAAATGTTAGATGGTTCTGAAAAATAGTCCTATCCCTTTTATTATGTCACCTTAGAGCAGTGTTATTGATATTCTTAATGCATGCACCAAAATAAAGAGTTTTTGTGCAAGGTTGTTATTTTGACTCAATTAAAAAGATAGGCACTGTGCAAGCTCAGTACCATTCCATCTCATATTAGACTTTATTACAATGACCTGTATATCAATTAATGTGAGAGGTGAATATATATACAAAAAATTCTTTTCTATTTTTTTAAAATAAAATTATTTAAAAGTGCTGCTGCTTTAAACTACAATAGATTTAATGAACATTTGCTATGTGCACAATTTAACAATGTACTCAAATAAGCAATGAACTGGAAAAAAATGATTCAAGAAATCAAAAGTGAATATATTTAATTACAAATTGCCCCTATTTTATGAAATCTTTGCCTATTTTACAGAACAATTTTTTTAGACTTACTAAAAAATTCTAAAACCTTTTTATAATTAAAAATATAAAACTACAAATAAAATAGAAATAAATTTAAAGAAACAGATAAGATAAACACAATGAATTACTTTTAAGAAAATGGAAATTTTCAGTAAAATGGTTCATGAGGAAATTAGAGACTATTACTTTACAATTAAAGAAAACACAGCATCCCTTTACTTTTTAATCAATATTTTTAATGCTTTTAAAAACAAAACAATGTTTGAGTGATAAAATTTATTCTTTTTTTTTTATAAATGAATTACTGACTATAACAAATTTGCATAATTTAACTTACCAGATTTTTGTACACGGCTATTATTTGTTGGCTTAGAATCTGGTTTGATCTCTTCTTTACCCTTTTTAACAGACCCAGAAGATACTATAAATATTCATTAAGTATACATAATTATACTTTATTTATACAATATTAAAACATAACACTAAGAATTATTAAAGGAAAGCAAAAGGAAATAGCATGCAAGGTACTAATAAAATACAAAATATTGCTGCAAAATTTGTCAAAAAGTGCTGTTTTTTTTTCAATTTTAACCCCTTTAACTGCTGAGGAAAAGTCACGAAATTCACCCTCTCCCCCAAACAGTGCCACCGTTTTCCTCACAGGTACATGTTGTTACCCAGTTTACTGGGGGAAAAGAAAAGAAAAATATAAATTAATAAACTGAAAAATAAAAAAATTAACTAGAGTTAGAATATAATAAAAAATAAATTATAAATTTTTTTTTTATCTGTTCTGAGATTTTTCCTAAAACATGTTTGAACAAATAAACAAGTATCACATTCAGTGCAATTATACAAAAAATTAAAAAGCTCCTATTACACACGGTAAGCAAAAATAACAGCAAATGAAGGATAGAAAAGAGCACACTCAAACGAAAAAACAAGAAAAACTGCTCTGCTATGAATTTCACCATTCCTGGAATATCATTTCAAATTCCTTCCCCACCTCTTCTCCGAAATAAATAAATTCTTTAGAAGCACTATCCATGTCATTTTATTGTATTCCAAAGTTGTGGTACTAGTTTTAAACAGAGCAGCACTATACAAAAAGTCCTCCTTTGGAAGGACGAATATACTTGTCTGGGGCACTAAAGGCATTGGCTTAGCAGGACATGTATACACGCCTGCGGTACTTAAGGGGTTAACATTCTGTCAAAGTATAAAATATAAAAATCAAATACTCAAAAGTGGAAATACACTTAAATATTTTTTTTGTATAATATCCCACTCTTCAAAACATGAATATCCTCTTGCAGTTTTAAGTACATAAAAACTTATTAGCACTATATCAGAAGTTCATGCACTGCAAGGGTGGAGAAACAGTAACTTCAGAAGTAAATACATAAAATTCTGACAAAGTATTTATCCATAGAAAGGAAAAAAATAGTACAAACATTATCCACTTCAGTGGTCTTCAAACTTTGTTCCACAGAATTTTACGAGTTCCATTAATCAGAATAAAAATTCAAGTCAGAAACGCATTTACAAAATTAATTCTTTAATTACTCATCAATTTATTAGTAACTATTAACATACATATGTCCCATAGGGAAAAGGGAATCCTATGCAGGTAATTTGTCCCACAGGGTGAAGGGAGGATTTAAAAAACAAAATGTGCTACCGAACAGTCTCTCTTTTAAGTAATTTCCTGTAACTTTTACTTCTTAGCATATGTGAGTTCAGGAGCCATTACAAAAGATACACTGCGGCATAGATCAGCCTCAACAGCAGCAAAATAATAATAATAATAAGGCATGCTCTTGTTTTATGATTGTTTAACCTTTCTGCCTTGAATGTGTGGACTTAGCTCATTTCTAAAATTGAACTTTGAATATCTTCCACACATTTTAATTCTAATTATTCAAATATTATGCATTTCTTAAAAACAAGCATTCCTTTAATATGTTTCAGGGTTGAAAATATTTTTTAAATCACCAAGGGAAAAAAAGGATATTTTACCTGTCTGGGTTGAATCAATTATCATTAACATCTATATAAATGCATGTAAAACCAATTTAGTATTTTGAATATATTTCATTTTAATGAATAGTCAATAGATTGCATTGAAATGCAGAAACACTGATATTATTATTAAGTGGTGTCTAGTGTTGTTCCCCCCCCCCAATTCATCAACAACAAGTGATGAGTATCAAGTGTTAATATGTGACCAATCACTGCCATAGAATAATGTTACCTTGATCATGCGATGAGACAAAACGTGATTAGTTTCAAACTCAAAAGTAGATTACGAATCAGGTGCATAGTGAACAATATGCTGGACATATTTTGCCATTTTAATATACAGAAACAAATTAAACACAGAATATGAAATGCTACAGCAAACACTTCAATAGAGATAGACTTTGACAGTTTGAGTAAGAAAATTCAAACACATCCTAGTCACTAAACATAATGCAAGGATAGGTGACACCTGAAAAAACATAACTGCAAATTTTTTCCCCTTCTTCCTTAAATGAATTGCATTTTGACAACTAAGCCTGCTACTAAAAGGTAAAGTATATTAATTTTACGTTAAAAATTTTCAATAAAAAATTTTTATTTAATATTTTTAATTGTTTTTACATAAAATATCTATATTATGATGATCTATTTTAAGATACATTCTTCTGAGAGTAGGATGGGGTCCCTGAAAACACCTGACACTTCTAAGGATTCCATGAGTTGATAAAGTTTAAAGACCAATGGTCTAAAATGTACAAAAAATGGAAAATAAATATAAATGTACAAAGGTAAAATGAAATACACCAAATTTCAATAAGAACACTTAAAAATTGTTTCATTTTTATTCTATTTTACTAAATTTCTTACCTTTTTCAGAAGTTTCACTACCATGATATCTAGAGTCAAATGGCATATCATTCCGTCTTTTTTTAATTTTTGATGGTGGAGATGGAGATGGTGAATGAGGCCTTTTAACAGGGGCTTTTTCCTTAGAAGAAAATCCTTTATCTTCAATCAGAGATTCATCTTTAAGTGGTTTTCCTCTATCTTTTCGGATATTCCTTCCTTTTCGATCATCTAAACACTAAAAAATTAAAGAACATTTATAAATCCTAAAAAAATTCATATTATTGATTTATTAAAATTAGACTGGCAAATTAAAATTTCCAAGTCATGCAATCTTGATTATATAATAATATATCTTATAAAATATAAGCAAAACACACAAAATAATATAATTTAACAAAATAGCTAAAAAATAAATACACAAACAGATAATTAAAGCGCACAAATATTTAAATATACAATTTTGATGTTACAGAATGCTTTGTAATTTGTTGGATAGTTCTAAGAATCACAATTAAATGACTACACAAGTATTGTAAATAAAAGTAGTAGCATTGTTGTATTAAGTTATAGCAATTCAATCCATTTAAGTTTGCAAAAACCATGATATTGAAATAACAGAATGATCGTGAAAAAATTTACACAAATATGTATTACAACTTGAACACAATTCTTATAAACTAAATAGATGTTTAATTATACATTAAAATACCAGAAAAAAAATGGTAAATCAGTCTAATACTAGGTAGGTTCACTGCAGAAGCACAGTAGAAATATGATGGAGCAAGTAGGACAAGGTAAAGCACATTTTGATTTATTGAGAATATTTACTATTTGTGTATGTTCAAAGTTTTTAGATTTCTCAGTTCCACAGTGTGTTACATGGCATTATTAAAGTATACTATCATGCTTGATTCTACATACTACATTGGAATAACAAAACACTAAAATTTGATATAAGTTCAAAGTATCATATACTGTATGTTGTATATGGTATAGACCATATGGTGTACCAACACTTAAGAGGAGGCACAATGGCCATTTAATACAAATCCAAAACACTTTTAAAGTGAGACACAAACAGTTAAACTCAATCAGAAAGAATACAAATATACTACTGGCTAAGGACATTTTTGAATATAATAGGGTAGTAATGATATTTCTAGATAAAAAAAAAAATCTTATGGACCCTCCCCCTCAGCCATTACATCAATAATTACTACAAATTTAAGTATAATGCATCTTGTTGTATCGAATTACATTTAAGCAACAGATTTCTTATGTGGTGCTTTTCATATTCTAACAAAGGGACAAGATAACTCGTATTTGATTTGTAAAAAGAAGACCTCATTATATTTCCTGTACATAAATTTAAAGAATAAGTTCAAAACTTGAACAAATAGAAGTCAGAATTTCAGAGTTCTCAAACATGTCATTCCCATCAGATTATCTTGTAATTGAAGTGTTATTCTTATTTCCAATTAAGTGTCCAGAGAACAATAGCTGTACTTATATATGTGACAAATACTGAGTCTAATAATATTTTAAATATTAATGTTGTACATATATACACTGCTTTACATTTCTCTCTGAATAAGATATATCTATTACATTAATACCAACCAGTGTAGTGGTCAGCCCTGATTTCCTCTCTAACATATCACGAATAGCAAAGACAGGAGGAAAAATTCTTTTCAATCCAATTGTCTAATTCATGGCAAGGTGCATGAATATGGACCAGAAAGTTGGTAGTTCAAATTCAACACACAAACAAATGTTAGCAACTAGCATTTTTATGTATGCATCGATCATATTATTATAATAATCCACCCAATTCTCATATACTTTCAATATTAAATTTTTTTCTTTTATTGTGTTTTGATGCAATTTATATAAAATTGTATTATCTTAATTGCTATTTAAGTGTTTGAAAAAGCTCTCTTATATAAATACTCAGCAGAACATTTTGAATCCTCTGTTTAATTAGCAAAACGTTTTTTTAGACATGACATATAAATATTATTGACTATCAACACAATTCCCTGTATTTTAAAATTCCATGATTTCATAAGATTCAAACCATCCGCAAATCCTTCAACAGGCTTGAAGCAATTGGAAGTGGGATACATCAGATACCAAAACTTGCTTCAAGCCATCAATTGTTCACTGTGTTAATCAAGTCTCAGCTATAAAAATAGATATGTATCATAAGCCATCAATGAAATTTGAAATGGCCATCATTAATATTCCAAATATTGATGCTTGCAAAAACTTCAACATTCCATTCAAATGTTATATAAGAAAGTGCAACATGCCTATTGTGAAATAATTCTTGACAGCTAGAAGTATTCATGTTTATTTATTGATTTTTTTATGGCCATTTTGGTATTAAGTTAGAGGTTTTGCTACTTGGCAATATCAATTGATGAAATTCTGAATCTCATTTCTACCTCTAAGATGCTATGGCCCACCACATGAGCCTTATCTATGCAACCTCATTAAATAATTGTGTTGTTTCTGAGCCGTAAATAGTTCCAATGGCAGTCAGGAATGTCCATCCTTTTGATATATATACAGTTATTTTCCACTATAGAATACAATTGGGCAGGTACATAAATATTTTGTGGTGTATCAGTTTGTAGTAGTAATAAATGAAATAATTACAGATAGAACCACAGAGAGATTTATTTATTTTTTTAAAATTATTTGAATATAAAACTAATTTTTAATTGAATATATATTTTCTAATGTATGTTTGTATAAAATTTTCTTGTAAGGAAATTATATAAATGTTACAAATGTTTACAAATCTGATGAATGAACTCATACCAATTTTAAGAAAAAGAAACTAATCTAAGAAATTATTGCTAAATATGCTCTTTAAAAAATTTAAATAATTATTTCATTATTATTATTACCTTAAAAATTATCAAAGCTAAAAAGGAAAAAAAAAAAAAAAATTACAGATATCATATTTAATCCATCAGAACACACACATCTGATTTTGTAAAAAAATTCCTATGTTTCATGATCATTAAACTTTGCTAAAAAATAATTATTTTGTTAATATATGTATTGAAATGATTTAAATAAGTTTTTCTTTGCTGGTTTGTAAGAGACTAACACATTTGTTTAGAACCAAATAAGGAGCTGTAAGGTTCATTGTTCTTCATATGTATAAGACTTGGAAGCAATTTCTTTTTTTTTCAAATAGTTCCTATTATTGCCGTTTTAATTTTTAAACATTCTAAAACCAGTGGAACTCAGATAAAAGAATTGTTCATCATTATGTTTCTTGCAGTATTTAGGATTAATTCTGCTAAACATTTTACCACAGCATTTACAATGTCTTCCGCTTTAAATTCTCATTCAGATGGTTTCCCACACTATATCTCAACAATGAATACACAATAAGCTCTCTCTCTCTTGCACCTTGAATCTAAATATTTGAAAGTGATCTAAATGTCTTTGCTTATTACATTGTTCCAGCCACTGGTGTAGCTAGTTCTGAGTGGGCCCTGTATCAAGATACATTTAGGGCCCCTTTTTAAATATGAGAGCCCTGTCAGTGGGACTGTAGTTACACATGTTGGGGCCCCTGTAGCTTGGGGGCCTCATATCATTGATACAGCAGTAGCTACAACCCTGGTCCCAGCAACTCATTGATCATGGAAAATTGTCATAAAATGAAAAATAATATTTATCTTGACGTTCTACAGCATTTGCCCCCAACACATAGATTGGTCCCAGTCCATGAATCAAATGGTACTGAGCCACCCAAGGAACAATAAATTATTTCCCTTTTATTTATTGCGGTGTATTTCTCTCAGGTTTTGTGCAACTTTCCATGGAAATCACTTTATATTTATTTTTTCGTATTCTAAATGCATATTTAAAACAATTAAATTAAAATTACTAAATTAAAACAATCTAAAATATAAATAATCAACATTCCATCCTTAGAAGGCTGCGGTAAAATTATCAAATGTTGACTGGTCTGCAATGATAAAAAGGTTGGGTAGCACTGATCAAAAAAAAGGAAATAGGGAAAAGGATTCAAAAAAGGAAATATATTTCAATTATTAACAATAATATAGAAGTTTAATTTTAAAGTAAAATCGGAAATTAAACACTAATTAGAAAAAAAAATTAAAGTATTAAATTAAAGTATTAAACACTAATTAGAAAGATTTAATAAGTGTTAAACATGAATTAAAATGTGAGAACTTGTAAATGGAGAAAAACTCTCAGATTGAACATAAAATTAAAATAAGATTTTCCGGGTGAGAATTTTTTCACAAAAAACAACACAATTATAAAAACTTCCATTTACAAAGGTCACTAATGTCTTTGTCACAGTATTTAACTCTAACAAGACATTATAAAACTCAGCAAGAGAAAGCAGTATTCACCTATCATTAGGGTAGACAAATTAATTATGCATTTTTTTAAAAGTATAATAAAAAGGTTCATAGCCCAAGTTCTAAGAGATTAAAATGTCAGAACACCAGATTTAAGGAAACATACCCTATCTTTTTGTGGATCATCATATGGTTTTCCATCTGTACTCCTGTTATCATGCCGTCCACCTCGATCACTCCATGAGCTACGATTAGATCCAGGGCCTTTAGGTGACCTTGATCGACCTTCCGATAGAGGTCCTGGAACTCTTCCACCAGGTCTAATATCAGATCAACATAGTTACAAATAAGTACATACTCTTCCATTCTTTAATACAAAATTGTAAAATGATAGTAATTTTTCTTGGTAGAAATTAGGCAACATCAAATTGGGTAATAATAAAATCTCAAATAAAACTTTTTAAAACTCAGATTTAACAAGTAATTGATTAATTGTATGGCATATGCACAATTGAAAGAAGAGCCTTGCATAATAATATATGTAATAAAAAATTTTAATATCATCAAAATGCTAAGAGAAGTTTATTGACTATGCAATGCACAGTTGGATCTCTATTTAACTATGTTGCTAAATTCCAAAAAAGTTTGTTATGTGGAAAATTCATTACATAACAATTCAAAGAAAATTTTAAAATGTTCTTCGTTCTAGGAAAAAGTTCCTTATAAAATAGAGGTCCAACTGTAGCACTTAAAATATGTAATAGAAAATTGCAAATTATAAAAATAAAGGCAATCCTGGAACTTAAGCCAAAAGAATATTATAAACTGTAAGCTCATATTTCTATAACATTTACAGCAAATCAAATATATTATAATTAATTTTAAATCTGTGAGTATTAAGGTTATACCTTAAGATGAAATGAACAATTGTAGATAAAGTTACATATATCTTCCCTTTTAATACTATTTGATTTTCCAGCTTAATGATTTTCACAACTTACAATCATAAGACATTAAAATACCATTTGTACACATTACAACTTATGGATGAAATTAAGTCTTTAAAATTGATTACTCAATCACCAAACAGTGACTGACACTAAGTTAACATATTCTTAACAATTGTTAAAGGAATCATTAAAAATAAAAAATTTCAAAATAGTATTTTTATAAGTACCAAAAATAAATAAGAATAAAAATACCAAATAAAAAATAAATTCCCCAAATTTTACAAAAAATTCTTGTCAATAGTTAAAATAAAATGACTGCACTTTTAAATATATATAAATATTAGTAAGTATAGTACGCAAAGTAAAATGAATATAACAGGCTAAATAATCAAATGAGATAGCCTCCTTTTAAGTTTACATTCAGTTGAATTAAAACTAAACTAGAAAAAAAAATACAAATTATCTTTATATTTTATTTATTTCAGCAGAAATTATTTTTAAAAAAACGTTTTACAAGCCAAAAATATAAAAAAAAAATTACTACATTCTAAAAATTGAAAAACAACAATTTGATTAATTTTGAATAATGGCAAGAGCAATTTCTAGAATATCTTTCAATACAAAATTTAAAATAGCAGTTAATATAATGACATACCGTATTTTCCTGTATATAATCCGCAGATTATGTGTTAAAAAAGTTTC
>BMAV01008594.1:123040-146672 GCA_019973955.1 Trichonephila inaurata madagascariensis
ACTGGTTATTGTGTTTGATTGCTGTTGAAGGTGTGAAGACCTTCGGATATTTACTCTGTGAATATTGCTGCTGAACCCTGTATTTAAAGGATTGGATTTTTGATAATAAATTCGCATCGCTCCTAAAGAACTGTTTATTTTCTTTGTGATTGTTTTGCATAAAATCCCCAAACCCTCGTATCTGCGTAACAATATTTTTGTTTTATTGAGATTATCATAAAAAATATTATCATACATGTTTAAAAAGACGTTTCATAATAAATTTTGTTTTCTGTACAATTTCTTATTTTTGTTTTTAATTATATTGTGCATTTTTTATCGGCAGTTTATATTTTGGATTATTCGCCGTAAAAACTGCTGCGGATTATACAAAGTTGTTTTTTTTACTTGGAAAAAAAGGCTTTGGGGATAATACGCCACTGCGGATTATATACAGGAAAATAAGGTAATACTAATTTGTATCATATAATTTTAATCGTAAAAAATTCCCAAATCAACAATAAAAATGCAGTTATTTTCAAAATTCTTCAAATGATTTTTTCGAGTTGCTTGTTAAATTATCATTTATTAAGATTTTCATACAAACCTATGACCAGAAGAAGGATCTCTATCATCGATTCTACCTCGCTGCCAATCTGGAGAAGCACGTCTGCGTCTAGGCATACCATAACGATCTTCATCTAGCGCTAAAAAACACAAAAACATTTCATAATTTAAACAGATTATACACAAAAACTATTCTCTTTAATTTTTTTAGTCATTTTTTTAACTATTACATTTATGTACTAAATTAAGACACATATATAAATTTATTAGCAATCATTGTAATAATTAAATTTATAGCGATATTAATATCTCCTGGATCATGAAAAATATTTTTTTTTAATTTATTAATTACTATAAAAGAAGTATAGTGCTTACTATTATTCATATTATTTAAACATTTAACATAATAATAAAAGAAAAGAATATCCCAGAAACATATTACTTATAATTGAAAGAATAAAAAGCCTAAAAAAATTTTACATTTTGCAACAATAACCTAATCAACAGAACTAAGATTTCAGCACATCATTAAGCCATTATGTATTAATATAATTATGTATTATTGAAATAATATATAACTACCCACTATATAAAACTACAAATGCTTTATATTTTGTAGGACAGTAATATTACTGTAAAATCCGGTGTATAACAGGCCCTGCAGTATAATGCGCCCCTATTTTTTAATTGCCAATTTTTAATTTTTAAAATATTTTGGGGTAAAATGCCCCCCCCCCCCTTTTTACAAAAAAACCTGAACCGTATGTGCACAATGCTCTTATGTTTTGAAGTAATTTATTTGAAGTTTTATTTCAAGCCTTAGAGAAAAAAATAGTATACTTCTAGAACTACAATCCTTTAAGTTCATAAGGCATGTCATTTCTTTTAAATAAACAGTATTTTGATTTATGAAGAAGTCTAAATTTTTTCTATTTTTAAAGCTCTTATTTTTATACCTGGCATATAACATGCACCTGTAAATTTCAATCTTATTTTTTGTGTTAGAAGTGCACATTATATACTGCTTTTATGAGGATTAATTAGAATAAATTGAAATTTTAATTATCTATATATCCTTATTTTTCCCCATTAGAAAACCATCAAAACATTTTGCTATAACAAACATCATGATTACAGATTTTTGTGACCTAAAATAATTCAATAATCATTAGAAAGAAATAATCCTGAAATAACCTTGCACAGAAAGATATTTAATATTACTTGAAATCAAAATCTAATATAAAAAGATTCTGTTAAAAAAAGAATAATTTATTTGATTTTGTTTTAAAAAAAGGAAAGAAATATTTGAGAAATATCAATTGAAATAATCAAAGCTGATATAAATATTTTACAAATAAGGAGAACAAGGCATTTAAAATTATGATCCAGAAACACTAGAGCTGCAGAGGAAAGGTATAAAGAATTGAAGAGAGGGAAAAATAATCCATAAGAAAAAAAGTAAGAGTATATGAAAGATCTATATAAAGATATGAAAATTAAAAAACCAAAAAGAAGCCAGAAAGTTCTATCAACTTGTAAATAATGTTAGAGCTGATTTTAATCCCAGAATTACCATATGCAGGAAGAAAAATGGAGATCTTAAACGAGACCTACAGATGTTTTGGTTCTTTGGTGTGAGCATTTTGTGAAGCTATTTATGGGTAAAGATTAAGTGAAAAATCTAACCACTTGTAATATGCTGACAACCATGTGTTAAGATGGTTAGGATTTGGAGCATAATAAACCAATGATGTATGAAGCAGAAGTAGCAATGAAGAAGCTATATGATAATAGGTCGGCTGGGCTCTTTAAAATTAATGAAAAGAGTCCAAACAAGGCAATCCACTACCTGATTTGTAGTATTAAGACACAGGAACAAATGCCCACTGAGTGGAGAGAGGGATCTTATGTCCTATTTACAAGAAAGGTGACAAGTTAGAATGTAGTAATTACAGGGGAATTTCTTTACTTAATACCACTTACAAGATCTTCTCCATTATTTTATTAACCAGTTAGAAACTGTCATCTCTCCAAAATCATTGGAAACTACCAGTGCAGATTCCAGAGAGCAAAAACAATGACTGATCAACTACACACTATTAAGTGGATATTGGAGAAAACCAAGGAGTATAATATTGACACCTACCATCTTTTTATTGACTTTAAAGCTGCCTATGATAGCATCAACCAAGAAAAACTTTTGGAAGCTATGCTAGAGTTTAACATACCAAAGAAGTTGGTATGTCTCACTAGAATGACTCTAAAAAGAGTTTCTTGTAGAATAAAAATTTTGTCAAATCTCTCAGTACCATTTTTTGATGAAAAAGGCCTTTGAGAGGAAAACTCCTTTTCTTGCCTACTGTTTAATATCGCTTTGGAAAAGGACATTAGAGACTCTGGCTTAAACACAAGTGGTACTATTTTGCAAAGAATTGTCCAACTTCTTGCTTTTACCGATGCTATAGATATCATTGGAAGATCAAATAGCTCCATTATCAATGCTTTTTGTAGAGCTTGAGAATGCGGCAAAGATGAGACTTATTATTAATGCAAACAAAACAAAGTTTTTGATTTCAACTAATAAACCTCGGGATTTGTCTCCTTTGAAGGTAGGTAACTGTACTTTTGGAACTGTAAAACAGTTTACTTACTTAGGAGTTCTGATCTCCTATGTTGCAACAATCTGAAAATTGAAATAAACAACAGAATTTGTTTGGCTAATAGAAGTTTTCATGGCCTCAGAAACCAATTCAAGTCTTGAGTTTATTTCTATAAACACCAAGTTGAGCATATATGAAACATTTATCAGGCCTACTGCTATGTATGAATGTGAATGCTGGACCTTCAATAAAGCAGAGGAAGAAAAGTTGATCATTTTTGAAAGAAAAATATTGAAGAAAATCTTTGGACCTATTCAAGAGAACGAGTGGAGAATTCTTTACAATCATGAAATTTTCAGGAAAGATGGTGGGATTGACATTGTGAGAACTCTAAAAACATCACGTATTAGGTGTCTAGGCCATCTGTACAGATATGCTTTTGTGCAGATATGGAGATGCTTTTCCTACCAAGAGTAACTTTTTCGAAAATTGAAGGGACCAGAAGTAGAGGACAGCCCCCTACATGATGGTTAACTAATGGGAATCAATTGATGGAAGGTCATCGTTACTGATAAGGTCAACTGGAGGAGGATCAACAAGTCAGCTTTGACCTACAGAGGGCTGTTGAGTTTATGAAGAAGAAAAGGATATAAATATTCCCCAATTCAAGCTAAATAAAGAAGTTTAATTTTAATCCTTGTCAAAACTTTAATTATAAGCAAAATTTATTTTTTGTCAACATATGTGACTTATCTTTTGAGAAAAAAACTCACATTCTTTTTCTCTCCTTTGTTATTTGTGTACAAAGTACTAATTGTCTTAATATTTTTGCAAAATCTCAAAATTAAAAAAGATATTTTCTTTATGCTTTTAAATACAGCCTAAGATAGCAGGAATGGTTTGATTGATTGTTTTTTAAAGTCACAGTTAAAAGCAAGTTTAAAGCACAGTTAAGCCATTGATGACACATCATGCAATTTTGAATTATGATTAAATAATTAAAACAACACTGAAGCTGGTTGGTATTCCATTCTAGATTAATATAAGGTCACATATAATTTCCCAAATCATCAAGTATGTGACATTTTGAATGACTAATTTTAAAAGTAAATATCCATCAATTTTTAATACATCTTCATTCACTTTTGATACAGTTAAAAAATTAAACAAAAGTATCAATTCAAATATACTTTATATTTAAGATATAACATGTTGATTGCCAATCACATGAGGCTGTATTTATAGTTTTTACCATGAAAAAGAAGTTGATTGTTCTTGGAAACTGACTTAATTTTAAGACAAATATGATTCAAAAGTAGTGATGATTATAGATACTAAATAGATTGTTAAGCATTATTAAACACTACTTATAGTATATTTTAACTACATGCTAGCCTATAATAGGCACTAAATAACACGTGATGTACAGGCATGTGGGGTGTAAAAATTACACAAAATAGGAATAATTAACAAATGAATTATTGCAGGATCATTTTCCCAAGTTATATTTCCTATCACAGGAGAATCATGCTGATGACATGTCACCTTTTGTGTGCATATCTTAAACCTTCCTCTTTAAAATCCAAAATATTTACCTTAGGAAAGAATGAATTTTTCATTGCTGTCAAAACTAGCATTACTTAGGTAATCGTAATTGTCCAAAAGGTCAGATAACAAATTTGCAATTTTCATCATCTGTTAGACACACACACACATATATATATATATTTCATTTTTTTTATTTTTCATTACAATTAGCTTCTAACATTTTCTCTGTGCAGACAGCCTTCATGTACTGATTGAAACACACAATAAATGTTAAGGCACAACACTTCCCATGTGAATGCTTGATTGACTACTGAGACATAACTTCACACCTTGCACAGGCACTTGACTTGCATTTTAGTGTTGATTAAACAGTGTCCAGTGGCATAGTATTAGCAGCAAAAGAGTAAACTACTTTGTAAAGTTCATTGTAATATAACTCCAGAATGACAAAAATGTATGTTAACTTCCTTATTTGATAAGCATTATTAAATCTCAAGTTGGTAAAAATTGAAGGATTTTAAAATGACTATTTTCTTATTAATACATGGATTAAACAAATGTGTTTTTCTATCATAAGAACATGCAAACATGTTTACCTGCAGCTACATGTGGAGGTAAAGGAGCTGGTGGTAAGGTAGGATATGGATCCCAATCATCCCTTCCTCTTCCTCTTTGCCATCTATCATCATATGAGCGATCATCTATTGGCAGATCAGAGAGATAATCTATGAAAAAATATTTTAAGTTCTTTAAAAAATCCTATTTATTTTGTAAATCAATTTTTAAACAGCATAAAAAAAATATAGTAATTGTTAAGTAATTTTTGAATTTAAAAGAACAATATTATTAAATAAATAGTTGCCTAATATTTAAAATGACTTATTTTTGCAAAATAATGAGAAAAAAAAAAAAAATTTTATTTTTCTATTGGATAGTTTTCCATTGCTATAGTTTGTCAATGATATTATGGTTTATATCAGTAAAATATAGTTCTTTCAATTTATTCTTTCATTAAAAAAAAAATGAAATGAAAACTTAATTTTTTACTATGCAAAAAAATTTCTTTATTTTGCTTATTTGTAATGAATATTAAAAAATAAACCCTTCTGAAATAAATGAATAATTATCATAAATGTTAGGAATAAAGGTAATTTCGTTACTGATTGTTAGAATAAAATTAAAAATTTTTACAAAAAAAATCTTTAGGATGAAAAAAAAAAAAAAATTTAAAAATCCCAAATTTTGCATGTCAATAAATTTTATCGATCAAATACCAAATGAAAATTTATAATTGATATTTTGTTTTAATATAAATTTCTTCATGTTTTTATATATAAAGTGAAGAAATTACAGAATCAAAGTTTTTCTTCTTATTTCATATTTAAAAATTTCCCAATTTTATATTATACTTACCATCCCCTCTTCCTGTCAAACTAATTATATCTCTATGAGGTAAAACATCTCGTGGTGACATAACATCCCTTGGTTCATATCTATCTAAAGAATCTTTTCCACCTCTTCTATAACGAGGTTCAGGATAAACATCGGAGGGATATACAGATGAACCTCGAAGTACATCTGCTTCATAATCAGAAGGAAGCAACCTGTCACTTAGATAAGGATCATGGAGTGAATCATAACCATAACCATATTCTCTTTCACTAGGAGGTATATCTGACTCATATATTCTGCCTCTATTTCCAGTGAGTGACTCTATTTCCCGTACACCATGATGACCATGAACAGGAGATTGGGATCTAAAAAATTAAATAATTCAAAATTTACAAGTCTGATTCTAAAAATAAAACTTTCAAAAAAAAAATTTATAACAATTGAAAAAGAAAGTTGGAAATAAAGGCATCAGTTTAGAAAGAGGAAATAGATCTGGCAGCTCAAGTAAGCTTCTAAAACTAATTAAAAAACTACAAAATTGTATGAGAAGTTAATGTTGTAATGGAACATGTCAATAGAAAATGTAACAGCTAAAATGTAATGTAAATTAAACATAAAAAGTCTCCACTAATCTTTTCAACATGGAATTTTTTTTTGTCTTAAAATAAGATTAAGAAATTTATAAAGCTAAATTTCTCTTGCTATTTTTTAAGAAATTTTTATGCATTTATTTATTTGCAATTGTTAGTATTAGTCTGCTGCACTGGCTAGTATCAGCTAATTGTACAGACCATAAGTAAAAAAATGCACAGAAATAAGTTTTTTTTAAAAAAAATTAGAACAAATTTTAAAAAATCAGTACTGATAGTAGAGCAAAAAATGTACATATTACTATTCATATTTCTTCATGATTTTTAATGATAAATGGAACTAAAAAGGACTTCCCCCATTTTCATAATCCTCTTCCTGGATCATTTTCAATGAAAATGAAGTTTATTTATATTCCCATTTATAGGTCTGTCACTATTCACCAATATCCAAATAATACCAATTTCTGCAGTACATATCAATGAATTATGTGTATTGGTAGATTATTCATAAAATGATATACACTCACTTCCAAAAGTTAAGCATGAAGATGTAAAATGCAAAAATATCAACAAATACTGCTTTGATTGACACAAAATTTGGCAGTTAAGTAGCATATATATTTATACATAAAACAAAATGAATAATTATATACAGGAATGAAAACAATATTAAATTTTTGTAAGTTATCAGATAATGTCATACTGGAGACTTAAACAGAATTATGTACAAAGTGAAAATAAGCAGCATAAAATGAAAAAAAAGGACATTAATAGGGTATGTGATCCCCCCTCATCTGTATGCAAAGTTTATACCTTCTGACCATGCTTTCAATTAGGTGGTCAACCAACATGGAATTAAGCAATCGCCATTCTTCTTGTAGAGCAGTTTCCAGCTCAATAAGAGTGGCTGGAGGTGGGAAACGTGAAGATACAGCATGGCCGAGAGCCTCCCAAAGATTTTCAATGGAATTAAGGTCGGGCGAATATGCTGGCCATGCCATACGCACAGTCCCTTCACTCTCCAGGTAGTCATTGACGATGTCAGCTCTATGGGGACGTGCGTTATCGTCCATTAAAACAAAAGTAAGGCCAAATGCTGCAGCATACAATCTCACAATGGGTTCTAGGATTTCATCTTGATACCGGACAGCCATCACAGAACCCCGTTTAAAGATGTGTAGGTTGGTGCAGTATCCTAATGAAATCCCTGCCCACATCATAATGCTTCCACCTCGGAATGCGTGATGTTTTGGGGCTGATTGCGTGTTCCTTGTTTACGCCATATCCTTATACGCTTGTCATCCGACTCCAGAGCAAATCTTGACTCATCAATAAACATGACATTGCCACAGTCAGACACAGTCAAATTGCCATGCTCCCGGCCCCACTTTAATCGTGCCCCTCTTGATTGGGCGGATAGAGGAACACAAACTCGAAGTACCCAGGCATACAGTCCATTAATATGTAATCTTCGGCATACAGTAGCTGCAGATATAGCCTTACCAATGGACGCTGTATCCATAGATGTCACACGTATGGAGGTCGCTTTGCGATTCCACTTGGCTACAATAGCAATATATTGATATTCCGCGGGGGTTGTAACCCTTGGGCGACCACCTACAGGCCTTCGGACAACTGTCTGTGTGGTTTGGAATTGTTTCCATAAACGTGAAATTACAGTATGATGAACGCCGAAGGAAAGAGCAACATATGTGATCGACTGTCCTGCTTCAATGCGCCCCACCGCACGCCAGCACTCAGAATCTTTCATTCGTTTTCTGCAAGTCATAGAAACACATATGTCTTGAAAACAAATTGTACAAAAGTTTTAAACACCTTCTATCAGCACTTACAATCAACTTCTGTAACCCTTCAAAAAGCTGGCTTCTTATAAGACTGCCCTTTTTTCATATTTCTTGACATGAAAGCACGATTGGCTGTTACCTAACATATTTGCATACTTCTATCTCCTCTGCAGTGAATTGCATCCTCTTCAATTCTGATTGGCTTCCGGAAATTAGCATTTTCCTCTCTGCTCTTTTGGAAGTGAGTGTATATGATTGCCACAATGCCAATTGCCATAATGTAATTTTGATGCTCAGTTTCCTCCCCAGTGGGGAATACCTGAGCTCTGGCGATACAAAATTGTACTAGAAATTTTTAATTTCACAGAGAGCACCCAAGCGATCTTTTACATGCCTCATAATCATATAACATGGATGCTGTCAATTTTTTGCATCATGAAAATCCACCAACTTGGGCTGGGGTCGAACCCGCAAACATGCCAGTGTATATATATATAGCTTTATCTTTGAAATAATTTTAGGTATATATATTTATATAAGCTTTTTTAATTTAAATTTTTACAATTACTCTTAAATCTGCAAGGAGTAAAGGTATTTTAGTTCTAACTAAGAAAAATTTTCTACGTCAATCATATTAAAAATAATTTTAATGAAAAAATAATTACCTCCTTGGAGAAGGTAATCTAGATCTATCACTTTCAACAGACCTTACAGATAAATCTCTCTTCTTTACAAGTTTTTTTCGATCTACCTCTCTTTCCCGTGATCTGTCATTTCTAACAAGAGGAGGTTGAGAATGCATCTCTTGCCTTCCTCGAGTTTCAGGTGTCCGGCGGCCAGTTGAAGAAGAGCCAGGTTTCCTCTGGAATATCAGTATAAAATAAGAATTAAAAGCAATATTACACACTTTTAATCAGATAACAAGGGACAGGATATTCAAATACTTAAAATGATATGAAATAACAAATATTTCACAAGAGGTGCAGATAAATTGCTTTTATATGTTCATTACTGACCAATATTTCATTAAGACTTTCTCTTTGTTTACCATGATTACAATGCATTTCCAATGCTTTTAAATCATAGTAACTGTGTAAAATGAACTATACATAATGTTTGCATAAACATTTAAAATATACTCAATTAAATACAAGATATAATAATACTGAAACTAAATACAATAGATAAACATACAGCAATTTATGCCTTTAAGTCACATTCAATGCTGATTAAGACCAGTTAAAAAGCTGCATAACTCTAACATACATTATACATCTTTTTCAGTCTCTTAAAAAAATACACAACTCCAAAGATATCTCATTTAAATGTTTATGGCTTTCTTAAGTAAAGAGAAACATTTCATAAGAATTTTTTTATAAATTTATTCCAACATTGTATTTGGTTTTTATAAAAAACACCTTTTCCTCTAAAAAATTAAAAAGATCGATTTATCAATTTTTCACAATGAAACAGATCACAATGATTTTTGAGACATTAAAAAATGAATTTAAGAAAAAAGGGGAAAATTCCAAAGGAATCTTTGATAAGAATAAAAATGGGTTTAAGAATTTCTAATAGTAATAAAAGCATATAATTACATGATCTCCTTGCCAAGAACTGGAATCATATTCAGAATTTCTATCTTTGATATGATCTCTTACTTTATCATCTCTATTTTTTTTCATATCTGGAGAAACAAATCTCTTTTTTGGTTCACTGTTTCTTTTATCATAACTATGAGGATCATTACTGCGATAAGCATTATCTCTCCTTGATTCATGATGTTCTCTTGGAGACATCTCTCGAATATCTCTTTTCTTTTCAACCTCTGGATTTATTTTCCTTCTATCAGATCGAACTGGAGAAACTGAAGGCCTCCGACGATCCAATTTCTCCTTTTCATGTGGATATAATTTTCGGTTCCCAACAGAAAGCATGTCAGAATCATACCTATCTTTATGAGGAGATAAAGATCCTCTGCGACTGTCTTTTCGAGGAGAAAGCTTAGATCTTTTATATCCTCTTTCATGACTCTCATTTCTTTTATTAGGTGGAAGCAATTCATCTTCCTCTTTCCTTGAATAATACTTGGATCGCTCATCACCCCGCAACTTCTCCATTGGCTTCTCCTCACTTAAGTATCGTGATGTTCCCATTAGTTTCATAGATTGGGAGCTAGAACCAGAATTTCGGGGCACTATTTGTGGAGAAACATCTCGTGTCCTATGGCGAATTTTTCCAGACACTTCTTCTCTTGGCTTAATTTTTTTGGAAGATATTACAGGCATCATTGTTTGACGATTTGGACTGCTAAGAGGTGGTGGTGATAGAGTTCGATCAGATTTCCTTTTCTAAAATAAAAGTTATACATGTTCAATTAAACATGAACTAAAAATTGTCAGCATTGTACACAGAGAAATATATATAATGACAAAAATGCCGGAAGGTTTTGAAAATTAGTAGCTCAAATTTGTTTTCAGCATCCATTTTTTGTAACATATTTAAAATGGTTGAAATATTGCATCAGTATATAAATATAATAATAAGAATCTTCATAAGCATCAGCTTAAACAAGTATTACAGAAGAGTATTTTTCTTTCCTAGAAACTTATTTTAAAAATCTTTTCATTTTCTTACTTATTTTATGCTTTTTTTAAATTTTTTATTATTGAATTAAACATGATTACAGGTAGAAGATAGTATATATAAAGTAAAAAGTACTATGGAAATCCCAATAAATATGCATTAGCAAATAAATGTGTACAAGATATTTAAGAGTATAAAAACCTCTTTCATTAAATGACAAAACTGTCCTTCAACATCAAAGTATGAACAAAATATATATCCAACTTTAAAAAGAATTTTCATTCAGAAAACAAAGAGTATTTAAAAATAAAATACTAAATAGCATTATGTGGAATGCTGAGCATTAGCACAAATGGATACAAAATTATAAATTTAGAAGCAAAACATTTTTAAGTAGCATTCAGAATGTAAATTTTATGGTAATTTGTTTATGATTTCGGTAAGTGAAGTTGTATCAGAACATGTATTAAAAATGAAAATAAATTATTCAAATGCTCCATACAAGATGATCTAAATACCTACTTCATTTCTGGGAAGTTCTTTCTTTTTTTTATGGCGTTTGCCTTTGTTTCTTTGAACTTCTGCTGTTCGACTATCAGCTGATGAACTTTGTGCCCTAAATATTACACAATGAAGAGAGTGATGAGAAATACTCAAATTATAACACTATTAAACAGCTGTATATTGCTTTTAAAAATACTCTACAATAATTCTATATATACATCCACATATTTTTCTGCAATAAAAAAATTCCTCTATATTAATAATAAATATTTTATTTATACATTCAAAATTAATTATAATAAGCAGTTATTCTCTTCAAAATCCCAACCAAATTTCCTGAAATTTGCTTGAAATAAGAATTTATTCAGTAAGATATTTTTCTCTGGCAAGCAAATTTAAAAGGCATATTATATTTTAAATACATGCATACAGAAAAATATATCACTAAATTTTTATTGATATTTGTCACAGGAATTGTTTGGAAGACAAAAAGCAAAGATAAAAATATGTAGATTATGTATTTACGGCATTGTTAATGCCTCATTTTAGCAATCAGAACTTTAAAGGCTTTAACTAAAGAAAATAAAAGATTTAGGCTGAAGCTATTACATGTACCAACATGAACATAGACAATTTCACAAGAACAGCAAATGCGCAATAAGTCAAGAAAATTCAATCTCAATTCAAACAATTCTTTTCACTGAGCAGGAATAAAATTTCATAAGTGGATGAAATGACTGGAAATACAGCAAGATGTCTCAGCTTCAGCATACTTAATCAATGAAAGATCTCAGCGAGGTTCAATTAGCGCCATTAAAATGTTTTGCTGGAAATACGTCCAAGATTATTTCTTCTTCACGATATACATGTCACGTTTAAGGACATCACTTCACAAAGAGAAGTTCTTTAAAAAATTGCAAGACTCTTAGACTAATTAAGTTTTACTGTACTAGTTGTTCCTGAGATAAAAATTTTCATACAAAGTCTTTGGAAACTAAAATTGAACTGATGTAAGCAATTACCAACAAATGTACTTCAAAAATGAAAAAAATTTCTCCTTAGGTTGCAAGAAGTGATCAAAATAAACATTTCCCAATGTCTTAACAAATGTTGTACAAATAGAAATACATGAATTTTTCAATACATCTAAGCCACCTTCAGAACTATAGTCTAAATAAGGTATCTACACTACACTAGGCCTGGTGAGTTTCAAACATAGCTTTTACAACATCTTGTTAAGAGCTATATACAACCTTAATTTAAGACAGATTAGTTTAAAAGATTCACCTATTATCAATGTACGGCTGTATATGTCCTTTTGCATGGCTTAGTTCAAAACGTATTAAATTTTTTTTATAAGCAACAATTGCATTAAACCAAGTCATCAGCAACAACTGTATTTGAAGAAACTATTTTCCATGCAACAAATTTAATCTCCTGTGGTACTGATTCCACTGAACTCCAGGGCAATACTAAGCGGTAGTATGGACAAAATAATATAATAAATTACAAAATTTAGTTAGCATTGAGAAACGCTAAAACCAATTACCAAAAAGTTTTTCTCAGCCAAATTCAACTGCATAGGAATTACACTTTTAACCTTTTCTGTGATGCAAAATTCCTTTTTTAAAAAATATCCTTTCTTGAAACATTATTAATTCATTTCACAAATATGTTCTTCATAGCTACTATAAAACAACAAATAAATTTGATACTTGTGGTCATGTTGTTTCACAAGTATCAAGTATTACTAGTAAATCAAGTTATAAGCGGGAAAAAATTAATTTCATTTGATATTCAAATATGGGTAGCTAAATATGTCTTTTGTAACTATCTATAATTCATTATAATCATCAAAAATAGGAAATATCAAGAGTAATTTTTAGATGTGAAATCTTTTTCAAAGCAGTTTTACATCTTGAGTCAACTATTTTTAATCTTTCAATTTATAATTTTGGGAAACCCAATAATATTTTGATAACTTAAAAATCATGTATACAAAATTAGATTGTAACTAATGTATAAGAAATAAAACATATTGTTCAGATAAATAACCATGTTAGCTAAACAAAAATTTAAATTGAAAATAAATTTCCACTTTCATAATTATTTTTACATAAAAATTAATCTAAGAGAATCACTCACAAACACTAAAAGCCCTTTAAATAATAGTTCTTACCACTGCCTTTGCTTTCGAGGCTTAGAAGATGGACTAGGTGTTCGTGGACCTCTAAGTCTAACATTTAAATTTGATCTTCCAACACTGTCACTTGCTCCATCCAAATGCCTCTTTCGTGGTGAAGTTGGAGATAAATTGTGCTTGTCTCTTCCTTTCCTTCCTTTTCTTGATTCAAGAATAGGAGATGGGGATCTATTTTTCTTAGCTTTTGCAGCTCTACTACTCTTTATTTTGTCATAATCATCCTTTCCCTTCGATTTCAGTGACCTTGATATGTCTTTGGAATAAGATTTCTTATTCTTCTTCTTTGTAGGAGGACGAGAACTACTTGATGAAGAAGATGATGAAGTAGAGCTGCTGTCATTGCTATCTTCATCACTGCTACTACTTGTAGTTTCGGAACTGCTGGATATGGTTCCACTTTCACTACTACTACTGGTACTACTGCTTTCACTAAAAGAAACCTATAAGAATTATGAATTATTTTCTAATAAGTAAATATTTTTAAGATAAAAAGATGAAAATTATTCAATACATATTATTGTAATGAATAAATAAAAGGAGATTCTCATCTGAAAAGGATAATAAAGGGAAAAAAATGGATGAATTTTGGAAATAAATTTCATTTAAAGAAGCATTTTATTGCAGTATTATTTTCAAGTAACCAAATTTATTTCAGAATACAAACCAAATGGATAAACTAATACAAAATATGGATTAAAATAATTTATGAATTTTTACAATATGGAATAAATAATTTTTTAAAATATTTACAGCATATCAATGAATTAAATCACTGTATTAATTAAAACTGTATAATAACAGACATTAAAAATAAATAAATAAAAATTAAAATATACATCAGAAAATATAAATTGTTTCACGAGAATATGAAATATCCCTTATACACTTACAGTTTTTGTTATAGTTACACTTTCATTTAAAAGTCTTTCTTTCTGCAATTCTAATTCTAATTCCCGTTGAAGTTGCTGTCTCTTTCTTTCTAATGTTAACTCTTCTTTATAATCAAGCTGAGCTGCATCCATTGGCCAATCTAAAATTAAAAGCACATTTTAAGCATTTTTAACTCCGAAACGCAATCAAGATTCAATTAATATGCATTAATAAGTAAAAAGATTTTCAATCTGAAGAAATTTAGCCTCATGCAGTTAGAAGTTTTATTAAAAAATAAAACAATAAAGTAATAAAAGAAAAGGAACATATTGAATACTTATCATAATACATTTTTGTTCTCTAAAACATTTTGTCAATCAATAAAATTAATAATGTATACATTTTAAATATTTAAACATAAATTAGCTAATGAAATAGTGAATAAAATGCAAAACATTTTTTTTAAATAAAAAATCCTTTTCCTCAACAGATCTTTTCCAGATTTTTCAAAGAATCTGGGAAAGATTACTTATTAGAAACTTAGGCAAAAATATTTAAAACATGTTTTGTTAAAGTTAAATTTGATAAATGATTTCATTAATTTCCAAAATATTCTATCATTATCAATACATCTAAAACAAGCCAAATTTATGTGATCAGCACAGAAATTCAATTACAGAAATTTTGAATTAAATTTACCCTTAAAATATATGAAATTTAGATTGAGAGTTTAATCCTCCAAAATCTCAGCAAATGAACACACCAAGAAGGCTGTAGCACATCAAATTGAATACAATAGATCAAAGGCTGAACATTTTCTGGCATCAATACAAATTGGAAATAGTACCAATAGCGATTGTCTGATTGTTCAGTTCCTGATCAGGATAAGCTACAGTAGCAGTAATTAAAAGTGATTCATTTGCAATTACAAGACCATAACTGAAAGTCAACGAACTTTTTTTGACAAAGCAATGACCTGGTTGGTTCTTTGCTGCATTCAATTCTCACAGAGCTATGCGTACTTGATTTGAAGCCATTTATCTTGCGAATTTTATTTGCAATGATAAAAAAATACATTCTTACATATCGTCGGCCTAGTTATCAGACTGCGTAACTCCACCGGTGTAACTGATTTGATACAGGAGTGCAACAAGCCAAGCGCTTTTTGGCACGATTCCTTAATCCTTTTGTTTTGTCTACACCATGCCTCAGTGTGCGCTCCACTTTTAATTTATTCCTCGATCAGGGTAATCACTACTTTTTTTATTTCAGAATAAAACTAGATTTCGAAGGGAAAGGTGGTGGCAAGATTTTAACATAAAATAAATACAACAGAAAGTAATATTAATGTATTACACTTCCAGATATAAATTATTTACACTATTTTAAGTGTTCATTACACAAAATTTGTAACAATGTGTTACTTTTGCTGAGCAGAGATCATGCGGAAAAAAAAACTAACACTAATATACGTTATCCCGATAGCAACCACATTATCGCACCATAAAAATATCTAAGTAAACCATACTGTAATATTATCGCCTATCTTGGCAAACATAAACAACAACTTGGCGCCTAGCCCTACTGTATCAAATTAGCATCCCAGATGGAGTTACGCAGTTTGATAATTAGACCGACTATATGCTTCACACAAATACAAAACATATGTTCTTGAGGTTTATCAAATATGTACCCATTATGAATTATTGCATAGGTAATATTACTCATCTGTAGTTGATAAATCTACTCATGCCACATAAGTTCAGTTACAAAAATTTAAGGTTGTCTGCTGCGACTAAAAAGCAGATGATTTTAAATTTTGTTGCAAGAAATCATCTGCAATACTTTTCTGATGATTGTTCATGCATATTGTTTTAAATCAGTCAAGAGCTTTAACAATTTGAACAGAAGTGTACAGCAGAAATTTCTCAGCACCAAAAAAAGAACAGTCTGTCAACGGTTTTTAAGGTTCTTAAACATTTAGACATCAAAAGGTTATGCCTTTATCGAACCAACAAGAGATTTTCTGAGATCAACAGCATTGCAGGATGAGAATTCATCAAAATCTTTGTTGAAAGAAAATTATTCTTGCTAAGCTGGTAAATAAGACAAAAAAAAAAACTGCATCACATAGAAAATGAAGACTAGATGGAGAGGTTATTGAAAAATAACTGGCCATTTTCTTGCAAAGGAATTAAAGCACTCAAGACACCTTAAAGAAAAATCACGTTCATAACAATCAAAGACAAATTCTGTTAAGCCATGAGAAAATTTTTGACATTGAAGAACCTTTCAACCATTAAAATGACCATGCATATGCAAGGATTGCCCAAGAAGCTTAAGTGGAGAAAAAAGTTTTTGTAGAGAGCTCATCATCTAGCTTTCATAATGGTTTGGTGGAGAGTTAGCTATGAGGGCCTCTCAGAGATTCATTTTAGGCACAAAGGAAAGAAAATCATGGCAAAAGTTTATTAAAACGTTATCATAGAACAAATAGTAAAGACCCTGAATGTAAACTCTTGAGTGGAAATTATTGGACTTTTCAATAGTACTCTGCTCCTGCTCATAAGGCAAAGACAACTCAGGGGTAATTCAAAGAGACTGTGCTGGACTTCAAAGAATATAGCTTGACATTCCAGCAGTCCAGATATGAATCCCCTGGACTATTGATTTGTTGTAGACAAACGTGTGCCAAAAATGGCATCCCAAATTCGAAGAGTCTTAAAAAAAGCAGCAAATGAAATTCTCATGGAGGTAGAGTGTGCTGCGATAGATGATTGGCCAAAGAGACTTAAAGCCTGTGTGAAGTGAAAAGATGATCCTTTTGAATTAAATGCTAATGTGTTAAATATAAAGGTAAAATAAAATATTAAGAAGATTTAGTTTTAAATTTGATTATAATGCTTTGAATTTTAACTCCTTTATAATTGTATCAGAACTTACATTACAACTAGGTACAATCTCAATTGTTAAATTGTAGAAAATGACACGCAGGGACAGTTTTCATTGCATTTTCTTTAAAAACATTACAAAACCAGAGCAGTGCAAACCAATTATTGAGTTTCTGGGAAATGTCTCTAAGTATAATAGCATTATAGACATAGCTATAATTGATGTTCCAGTCATGCAATCTCCAGTAATTTCACTATTTTTAAGACATTCATATTATATGCAAATGATTCTTAAAATGAAAGAGCAATACATACATAATGCTTTACTGAAATCATCAATTTGTTTCTAACTGCCTTAAATGGAATCTTGGCATTTTTTTTATTCTTTGTTTCCCAAATACTGACAGTCACTTTATTCACAGATTTTAAAAATAAACATTGATTTCTTTCTTTTTATAAATTTAAACTACATGATAGATATGCTGATGTTTTCTTTAACTATAATAGAAATAAATATAATCAAAATAACTATCAATTCAAACATTTGAAAATGAACTATCCATTTTTCTTTTTGATTAAATTATTTACAGGTTATTAAAAATGTTTTAGGTGCTAAAATAGTAAACAAGAGTTAAAAAGTTATGTCACCATTTAAATTCACTAAAAAATAAAATGCAGATACATCAATAACAATTAATATAGATTAATAAACACAAACCATCAGAATCATCCTCCCAATTGCCTTCTGGTTTCTTTTTCGTTTCTGTTGTTTCAGTAGCTGCAGATGATGGAGATCTTGGTCTAGTAACCACAACTGTTGATTTAATTTTACTTTCATGTTCACCTTTCCTGCTTCTACTTATACTCCGTTTAGAACTCTTTCTCTATAGAAAACATATATATGCAATAAATAATAAAAAAAATTTAGAAAAAAATAGTTCATCCAATGTTTGAAACTTGTAATACTTTTTCATGCTATTTATTAAAAAAATGCACAAAAGAAAAAAAAATTGTATCAAAGTTCTATAATAATTAACATTTACCTAGTATAATGTTGAATTCTTATATAAAAGTTAATCTTTCTATGGTGCCAAAATATTAAAGAAAATATGTTCTTACTTTAGGAGACAATGAGCTGTCTCTAGATTCTTTTGGTTCATCTCGTTTGGTTTTGACTTTATGCCTAAGATCTTTCGATTCTACCTCTCTGATAAAAAAAGATAAAATTAACTATTGTTAAAAGAATTTTTTACTTTATTAACCTTCCAAGCATTCTGCATGTAAAATTCCGCCATTCTAGAGCTTTTTCTGCCTTCAAGCAAGATTCCCAAAAGCGGCCAAGCCACATTCTTAAAAATACGGCACAACCACTTTTGAGAACCCCACCTGAAAGCAAAAAAATATGTGCTGTGCATTTTTGAAGCATCTCCAGAATGGCAAGACTTTAAGTGCAGACCGCTTAGAGGGTTAAAGAGTTTATTATAAAAATCATTAATATCAACAGGTTATGCTTACTTTTCTGACTTAGTTGATCGTCGAGAAGAACTAGGAAAAGTTTCATGCTTGTAACGACAAGTATTTCCATATGCACAGTTTCCTGTACGAAGCCAATTCCTGCACTTTTCATTATGTTCTGGTCTACTGTGCCTCTAAAAATGTTGTATTTCATTTGTTTATAGCACAAACATTTAAAAAATTAAATAAATAAAACATGAACCAATTATGATAATTTATATAAAGATTCACATTCTCTAAAATAATTTCATTAACCTTTTATATGCCAACATTTTATAAATGAAACATTTTTAAAATTTTCTAAAATGTAAGGTTTTATTTGTATTGCTCTATAAAAATTATAACATAGAAAGAAAACATGGATTAATTTTTTACTATCAAAGAAATGTTGCTAAAATAAATAATGTCTTGATGAGATTATCATAAATTTAGTTTGCTTTAAAACTTTTTTGTTGAGAAAAACTAAAAATTTAACAAACACTAATAGTTTATGAAGAATAATTAAAAAGTCATAATTCTGTTGATAGATTTTAAATGATCTTAAAAAGGATCATTATTTTTTTAAAAAAATAAGGTAAGAAATTCAGATCTTCCATAAATAGAACACACACACATATACATTTAAGTGTGAAATTATCATTTTTAACATGACAAAGTTACTTTGACTACAGTAAACAGAAGAACAGAAACAGCTTATTATTTCTAGTATGTGTACAAAAAAGGGTAAAGACTCTTATTTCTCAATTTCCTTATATCCTTTATTCCAGACAGATATGCAATGGATTACTCATAGCTGCTGCAGAAAAGCATGTGCATTTGTTGATATAGACATTGCTAATAAATTACTAGGAAAGGTACTTATATTGAAATAAGGATAAAGATAAGGGTTTCTTCTTCTCCCAATCTCTGCATGTTTCTTCAGTCAGTGAAAATACATAATGCTCATTAGATGACTCATTCAAAACCATTTCAGACGATAGAAGCACTGGATTAGATGAAAGTTGTATTGATACTTACCAACTATCTTCAGAAAAAAATGGATGTTTGACTGGATGTAAATGAAGATATAAGATAGTTTTTAACTTGTTTTGTAAGCAGATGTATTTGTGGTAAAACTGAAATTTCTACAAACATAGATGATGAGGAAATATCTCATGAAACTGCATATGATCCTGAAGAGAGCCTTCAACTCCCAAAGGCTGAATTTGATGCAAAGCCTTTAAGTTAAATGAGAAAAACATACAATAATGCTGAGAAAAATTTTTTTTAAAAAGAGAATCCAAAAGAATGAGAAACATTAAAAATATTATTGAAATGTTTTTAGAGTTAATTACTTGGATCCCCTGTTAAAATTTTTTAAAATTTATACCAATAAAATATCTGCTTTTTTTAGCAAATATGGCAGAAGTATATGCAAAGCAAAAGGAAGATATTTTTACTAAGGATGAAAATGATATATAGGATAGTTTGGATTACTACTGCTTTGTGGGTATCACCCAGTACATGGTGAACAATTACAAAGGAGCATGCAATATAATCAATATTATAGATGTATATATATATGTTTCACATTATAGATAATACCATGTTAACATTAGAAGGTAAAATAGGAAAAGTTTCTTCCTTTTATAAAGAATGGAAAGAAAAATTACAGCAGCACAGTATTTTTCTGTTTAAAACTGAGTACAGATGAATTAATGGTTCCCTATTATGATCATCATTCAGCTAAAATATTCATAAAACGAAAACCGATTTTGTTTGGTTATAAAATATTTTGGATTTTTGAATAGGAAAATTTCCTCTGAAATCTCCAAAAGAAATTTCAAAGTGACAAAGAGGAAATTTTGATTTCATAAGTGATGAACAAGTGTTCATTTGCCCTTGGAAAGACAATGCTGTAGTAACTACAGCATCCAATTATTCAACACATGAACCTCTCATTAAAACAAAGAAATTTTGTCAAGCACAAAAAAAGGAAAAATTATATTGCTCCAGCCAAATCTATAAAAATGTACAATGAGAAAATAGTTCATTTGCTAGACGGATTGCTTAGATAATATTGACCTCTGTTTAGAAGTTTACCCCATTGTACTTATATTTGAGTTTTAATTCAATTTTAATCAATGGATAATTTGTTTTATTTTTCTAATGTAGGGTAGCATTTAAAAGATTAAATTCTAATCTAATAAGAGAAAGAATTTTTCCATACATCAATTACATATTTTTAAAATCACATTTTCACAACAAAGCTATGATACTTGAACTAGCAGCTACCTAACTGCAGCTACCTACCAGCCTTTTTTAAAAAATATGTCATTCATGATATAAAATATTATATAATGTTTAATAATTAATAAATTTTCACAAAATAAAATATGTAGTATAGCTTACTAAAATAAATAAATAAAAGATTTAGTAGATAATATATTTTCTTAATATTTAAAACATAAAACACAAAACCTTACATCTGTTGGTTGAGTTGCTATGTTAACTGCTCCAGGACCCAATCGCTCAAACACACTTGGTCTTCTAGGCTGATCACTATCATCTTTACTATTTTCAACTGTAACTTTTCTTTTTATTTTAGATGACATCTAAGATAAAGAGATAATACAATATTTTCAAAATAATAATAATTAATTTTTTATTAAAAGTATTTTAAAACCTAGTGTGTAACACAAACCTATACTTTCAAGATACATTTTTTAATTTTTAAGTATATTAGCTGTATAATGTGTGCCCCTTTTTTATGAAGAAACATGAAATGCAAGTATGCAATGCTCACATGTTTTGAAATCATTTATTCAAGATATTGTTCCATGTTTTTGAAAACTAGTATATTTCTAGAACAACAACTCCATAAGGTATGTCATTACTTTTAAATAAACAGTATTCTGAGATCTATGTAGAAGTCCAGTTTTCTTTTATGCTCATCTCTTTTTATTTTTATAACTATCATTTTTATACCTGGTGTATAATGTACACACGTACATTTCAATCATACTTTTTGTGTTAAAAGTGTGCACTACACACCAAATTTTATGGTATTTGTTAATTATAAAATAAACTGAAATTTCCATTAACAATCATGTTAGACTAATATGAATTTTAGGGCGGAACATCAGATTAATTTGGATAGAATACTTAAAACATGTATCATATCTTATGATAGATATCTCTAAAGGAATACAATTCAGCAATTTAAATTATTTTGTGTACAATTTAGTTTTTATAATGCTATTAATATGAAAATTAAAAGACTTTATGGCAGGAGTTACCAATTAACTTGTCACATTGTGTAATGAAGTATCAAGCCTTAACCCTCTAGTTGCGTAGTTCTACATGTACTTTGCTCGTGGAAATCGCAGGATGCGCAGTGAGAGGGTTAACAAACAACATTTCTCAAATTGCAGAATATGATGTAGCACTTTTTAGCAATGAAATAGTCACTGCTTCATTACTTGCATTAGCTCTTCAAGAAGACATAAAGGTGAGAGACAAATATTATTTTGTATTTGGGGGAAAATATTTCTTCACTTAGAATGTAATATACAGTTCAAAGTAAAGAACCTGTCACCCTTAAGTTTTGACTTTTGGAATTGTAAATAAATATTTATAATTAATTCTTCCTAAAAATGCTATTAACAGAGTTATTTTGTAAACCAGGGGTGACCAACCCAAATGATCTTGCAGACCACTTTGGAAAACATTGTAATCTTGCAGACCACATATAAAAATATATAACTTTATATCAGATTTGGACCCATAACATACATTTATTGAAGTGAAAATATTAGACAGAATGAATTAGTATTATTGTTTTCATTATTTTTCGTGAATAAAAACATAGATAATATAATAATGTTATGATAAATAATGTTTAATTTATTTAATTAGTGAGATATTTTTCCTCAACACTTTCTCTTATTTTTTGCAAATTGATCTCGAATGTGTGCATTTGCACATCATAACTGATATTGCAAGTTTTCTTCCATTAAGTTTGTGTGAGTGCAATTTATGTTTGATAAATTTCATTTTCGGCAAAAACGATTTGCAGGTGCAAGTTGATCCAAAAGTGTTCATAGCATTTTGTGCCAGATCTCTCAAATTGTAAAACTTTTTAAATACTGCAATGCAATACTATCCACTTCTAAGTATGTATAGAAACTGAAGCAACTTGATAAAATAGAAATAGTTATGGGACTTATTTGTTACAAAACACTACACTAAAAACAAAAAACATTGCACAAAATAATCGTATTTTGTAAAGTTATCATGAATTTTCTGGGCCCTAAAATTATTCAAGGTGAGCCACCCCTGTTATAAGCCATTAAAATAATCAACATAGACCAAAAGGTCCGAAAATATTTTACCTTTTTACTTTATAATTACGAAATGTTATGCAAAATTTGAACCATTAGATCCATTAATAATAAATAGGCAGATATTGGGTAAGATATTTGTTGTATTGATTGTATTTTTTTCCTCAAAATTAAGCTGACAGCCCTGAATGAGTAACATTAGAGATTTCTAGCAATCAGCTACTAATGTCCCATTAAAAGATTCCATCTCTTCATTTGTG
>BMAV01008594.1:156672-200375 GCA_019973955.1 Trichonephila inaurata madagascariensis
TACGTATTCTTACTTTATAGCTATTCGAATTCCTTCAGTGTTACAATTGAAGTTGCATGGCTTTTTTTTTACTTTTTGCTATAATAATGACCTAAATGTTTTTCTTTCGTTTTATTTTAAAATTATTTTATAATTTCTTATTTCCGTTTACTTTATTTCGCTTTAAATTCTTTATTTCCCCATTTTGCCATCTAGAATTAATATTTTTATTTCAGCTTTGCCATCGCTGTAATTATTTCTTTCCTTCCATATTGCCGTAAAAGGTATAAATCTCTACTTTCCGTTTTGCCAACACAACTTAAAATTTTTTTCCCGCTTCAGTATTCCTATTAAAAAAAAAAAAAAAAAAAAAAAAAAAATTGTAGTTTCCAAAGCAGTAATGAATTTATTTTTTCCTGTTTGTATTCTCAGGAAAAAAAACTTCATTTTTTTTCTTTTTTTAATAAAACAATTCTGTTTATGTTATTAAACTGCATCGTTTGCAATTCAATTTTTAAAACTAAATCACGAATTTAAATTTGATTTTCCCCTTCTTTTGTTGCTCTTCCTTAAATGTTTTCTGAATACAGAGAGAGAGAGAGAGAGGGGAAAAAATGCTTTGTTAAATTTTGTTAATAATTTTTTCTTAAAGCAAAGTTGATAAGTGTGGAAAAAAAAGTATGTTTTATTAAATTAAATTAATAGATTGTCGGAAGAGATAATTTTTCGTATTCCAAATTCTTTTTTTCAGTTAGAATTATTTTGATACTGTTCATCTATACTAACAAAACAAGAGATTTCTTTGGGTGTTTCACTTCTATCGGTCAGACTAAGCAACCCAGAAGTATAAAACGTGGCACACAATTACTCTAGGTCCTAATGACGTGTACTACGTAGTTTTTTTTTCGAAATTCGCTTTAGATTTTTTAAAATTAAATTTTTATAAGTGATTTTCCCCCATTTTCTTTTTAAAAAACTGGATTTTAGTTTAGTTGGTTGGCAACAGTCAAATTTGTTTTGCTTAAAATTTACTTCATTATTCCGAACCATTTTTAAATTCAACGCATTTTATTCTTTTACGTAATTTAAAAAAAAAAAAGATTTAATTTTAGAAAAAATTTCAGACAAAATGCTCATTATATGCGGAAGGGAAAATGGTCAAGATGTTGCGTTAAAGTGGCGATGATTTAGTTTTAAGTTTAACGTAACATTGGCGCCGACAACCTTCTGTCAACAGCCCGCAAACAAAGCCTAGCCACCGCATTAAATTTATGTCATTTTCACCCACTGATCCTTTTCGGTGGCTGCACACTTGCTTAGATTCGATTGCACTTGCAAGGCGGCGATCTTCTTTATTTGCTCGAGGGCAATTATTATTGAGATGCCTCCCCCCCGCTCTTGAGGCTGCGTCCCCTCTGGTTATGACGCTGAGCCATTAAAACTTGAATTTTCTCTCTTCAATTTCTTAACCTATGCCATCCATGGAGATTCATTGTGTGCACCTGCAGTTATTCTAGCTTCACGGATGGAATGTCAGTCTCTGCGACTGGCTTGAGTGGTGACCTCCAATTTAAGGATATAAAACTGGGCAGATTTTAGATCTTGGACATCTGCCATTCTTACAGCCTTCTGGACCTTTCAGTCCATCTACGAAGTACTGTAGGGAAATCATTTCTCGTATATTTGCTGGATTCAGTGAAATCCATGTTTTGCGAGTCTTTCTATTTCGGAGGCGTACTCCTGTAAACTTTCTCCGGTTTCCTGGTGTCTTGTCTTCATCTGCTGGTGGTGCATAGTCTTTGAAGTATTTCTGGCCGAACCGAAGATCTAGAGCAGTGGTCTTCAACTCACGGCACCCCTAGAACTAGAAAGTGTTTTCGTGGAACTCCCTTCCATACACATACTTCGAAGAATATGTCTCAAAATAATATTTAAAGTAGATAAACATGTTATAAGCACTTTATGTAAAGGCAATTAAAAAAAGTATTGCATTTTTTATTAAAAATTTTTTAATTTAATTTACTTATTAATAATATTAATTTGTGATGCAAATGTCGCCTATATCCATGCATTACATTTAGTAACTGGGATATGTGCTTGCTTTTTTTCACATAAATCGTCGTTTACGTATATTGAAATTATGAGCAATCGCATTTCATATTCTGTGATTGATTAGTTTTCATACTTTGTAGCCCCTCACGTGTTGAGAAATATATTTCATTTAAACACAATGTTCTGAATGGCATTAAAATGTTTATAGCTGTGTAAGAAATACAAAGTATTTTTCATGAATTTGCAACATAAAATTTAGGGGCTGTTCTTGCTTAAATTTAGATTTTAACATCGAATCTGTTGATAAGTTGTTCCCTCTCCTTCATTAAAGGTGTTTTTTTCCCACAATTGCAAAATAGTGCATTTCCCATTGGAAAATTATTTAGTTATGCAAGACACTGTGTTAATTAACTAGTATATAATTATCTTGTGGAACGCAAGATAGTAAACAAAAGAATATTCACAATCTAGTAGGAAGCATACATATGAAGATAAAACACATTTTAACATTCTTTTATTATATTATAACAAAAGTTTAAAAAATTAAAGTTTATTATATATAAATAAAATTTTCAGGCATGTTTTAAATGGTATAAGATCAGTTTTAGGTACTTGTATTTAATCAAACCATAGAAATAATAATTTTATATACATATTTATATAAGTTTCTTTTTTATAGGCCTCACGGATCTTTTGAGAAAGTTTTGCTTACATCATAGATCATAATATTAGTATATTTCTCCACTAATTTCTGGAAGAATCCACACACACACACACATATAGTCCTAAACTCACCAAAAATGATCGCCAAGTTTCCATTGAATCACCATTATAATGTAAGGCACAGCATTGCTTGTGAATATAACAATTTTACCATAAAAATAAATACAACAAAAAGTAATAAAAATGTAGAACACATCCAGATATAAACTATTTACAGCATTCATTACACAAATTTTGTAACACTATCATTGGTGAAAAGTGTTAAGAAAATTTTTTAAAAAATGTTTTAGACAAATAATATTATGCGATATATTTTTTTTAAATCTCATAACTCAGAAACTTGCTAGAATACTTCCACAAAATTTGAACTTAAAATTGATTTTAAGATAGGAAAATCGGATTCCACAATGAAAAACTTTGCTTTTGAAATTAATTAGCCTATTCATTTATAATTTAGCTCCCTTTGACTCATTAATATTGATACTAACTCTGTTAAGCTACAATGAAAGTTGTAGAAGTATTGTATGAGTATCAATCCTTTAGGTATGGCCATACCTCTGTGCCAATATAGGCAGTTTTCATTATTTTGCATTTTATGACGTACATTAAAATATTTTCTGTTCAGTAGATTTAACAATAGTTAAAAATATTATTTTTATAACACTAAACACTTACACATTTGCTTGGAATATTTTAAATTTCAACAGTAAAAATTTAAAAAAAAGTTGCATTTTAGGATATCTTTTTCTGTCAACAAATCCTATATTAATGCGACTTGAACCATGGTCAAGGATTAAAATAAATGGAAGAACCCCCAATTTTTCAGTCAACTAATTATATTTAAACCACTATGATAATTTTGTGCATGTCTTCCTTAAAAATTTGCTGCTGAAATCTAAAATTTTTTTATACACTGTCTTATATTACCATTGTTATATATCACCTATTTTTCTCATGCTGATGCCTAGTAAATGAAAAAATTATTTTTTATACTTATCTAAATTTATGAAATCACAAGGACAGATCACAGTCAGTCTCACAAGTGCAGATGTATGAAAATTACAGCAGTATAAAATATGACTCCACTCGAATTAGCTCAATTATGCACAACTCGCCAGTTTAGCATGATCAATAAAAATAAACATGTTTCTGTATGTTAAGATGTTCATCTATAACCCTTTTTGTATTTAAAAACAACAAATAATTTCAAATTAAGGTTCGTAGTTAAGCATTATGCTTTTCAGTCCTCAACACTTTATGTATAAATACATATACTTTAAAATAAATTAAAAAAAACAAACAGATTTCTTATTAATAAACTAGTCTTATAATTTAAATAATTTTATGGTTGATATTATATACAGAAATGTACAAAAGTTTATTTAATTTTTCTTTCTTTCACTCTGAGCCACATCTTGGTACTGCTGAATAAGTTCTTGTTGTACGTCTACTGCAGCAGGCGAGTATCTAGAATATTCCATTGTAAATTCACCTTTACCTTGGGTGCTTGATCGTAACTCAGAAGAATATCCAAACATGTTATTCAGGGGGACCTGTGGAATAAAAATATGTGCTAAATCTAACTACATTATAAGGAATATAAATTATTTATATTTTCTATATAAATATAATTTTATGCTAATATGAATGAGCAAATATATAGTATCGTAAAATCCAGCATATAATGTGTACCTATACTTTCAAGCTGCAATTTTTAATTTTTAGGTATATTCGCCATATATTACGCACCCCCATTTTTACTAAGAAACCTTAAATACATGTGCCCAATGCTCTTATGTATTTAAGTCATTTATTTGAGGTACTATTCTAAGCTTTAGTAAAAATAGTATACTTCTAGAATAAGGGTGTCAAACTCAAAGGCCTTGGGCCAAACAAACAAGGTTTAACTTTAAGACGTCCACCAAAAAAAAAAAAAAAAATCAATATTCGCAGAAATGTAGGTTTATTTTGAATAATGCATTACAATAAACATGAAAATTTCCTGTTTACGTCTTGACACTTAACATCTCTTCTCTGCTACTATCTTTCTTAATTAGGTAGAAATTTTGATACTGTATTATATATTGTGTGCCGATATACTGACCAGGCCAAATGTTTGTTGCAGGCAACATGTGGCCAGCGAGTTTGACATCCCTGTTCTAGAACTACCACCCTTTAAGTTCATAAGGAATGCTATTTTTTTTTAAATAAACAGAAGTTCGATATATGTAGAAGTCTAATTTATTTCTTTGTTCACCTTTTTTTATATTTATTTCTAAAGCTCTCAATTTTATATCCGTCGTATAATGCGCACCTGCAAATTTCGATTTTATTTTTTGTGTTAAAAGTGTGTTTTATACGCCAATTTTTTGGTATATATATAAAAACAAAACACATAATTGAAACTTCATTTAAATTTATTGTATCGTTTCGAGACAGCATAAAAAAGTAAATGCTAAAGCATTCACACAGCTTCTATTATTTTTATGGTAAAAAGATTAAAATAATGTCATATTCACTACAATGGAAGTAAGCTAGTTACAAGTATACATATATATAAATTAGGTTGTCAAGTACCATTTAAAAAAATTTGCTTTCTCAAGTATCTAATATCAATGGATATCCCAATGTTACAAATTAAATTTTATATTTTTCAGTATTAATAACCTTTCCTAGCTTATTCACAGCCTTAATTTTTATTATTTTTCCATATCTTAATGTATGTCTAGGCCAGGAACGGCGAATCATTGGCACACGACACATTATGGGCATGCCACTAATCAAATAAGTTTGCATTTTAGTTAAAAATAACCAAGTTCCCTATGAGGTATTACAAACAAATGCGGAGTGATCGGTCACAGTGAGCATACTCATTTATTACCGTCTTACTTTAATTATGTTGTGGATTACATTTGATAAAGATTCAAAGTTTGTCTACGCAAGGTGTAGTCAATTTCGTTGACACAACTGTATTTTAAAATTTATTTGTGCTACATTTATGATTTTTAACTGTTATTTAACATGGCTAGTGCAGCAAATAAAAAAAAAAGTGTAAGATATTAGTGTAACAGAAAATTTCAAATCTGAAATTTTCACTGAGAAATATGGCATGGTTAATACAGGCGACAAAGCGGTGTGTATTTTATGTTCTGGAACAGTGGTATGTAGAACATCATCTGTAAAACGGCATTTTAAAACAAATCCTAAATCCTTTTGTCAAAAAAGTGAACCACAGTAATAAGAATGAATTGAAAGTGCCATAAAAGACAAAAATAAACAGTCAATGTCTATGATTAAATGTGTTAGCAAAAATTATCATATGAGAGCGGCAAGTTACTTAGCTGCAGATGTCATTGCTAGGCATAATAAACCTTTTCAAGAGAAAGAGTTTTTGAATGAAGCCTGGTCAGCATGCACATCTTCACTTTTTGATAATAAAGATAAGATAATTCAGCTCATCAAAGATATTCCCCTATCTATAGAAACACAATAAAAGAAAAAAATCTTAAAACTGACTGGAAATGTGACAGATAAAAAAAAAAGATATGAACTCCTCTTCTTTTATATTGCTATGTCTTGATGAAAGTACCATGTCACTAAATCTTCATGTTTAACTGTTTTTTCTCGATAGTGAGTAGGAAACGTCATCAAGGAAGAATTAATTACAATAACATCATTGCTAACAACTACAAATAGCACATATACTTGTATGGATGTTAAAAATTTGCTTGTGGAGAAAAAAACTGATTTGAAACAAATTGTTTCAGTAACAACTAATGGTGCTCCAAGTATAGTGAGCATAAAAAAAAAAAGGTTTCATTAGTTTATTTCACACAGAAGGTAGGACATTCGATTTTTGAATGCCTCTGCCTTGTGTGCTAAGAGTGGTTTAATGTCTCTTGATAATGTAATGATTTTAGTCAAAAAAAAAAAAAAGTCAACCTCATATCGTTGCAGGTTTTAAATAAGTGAAAATTTGATGCTTTGTTGGATGAAGGAAACAGTGTATAATGGCTCACTAATGTATAATAATGTTCACTGGTTGAATAGAATGCAAAGATTTGTTGACTACTTGGAAGAAATCAGACTGTTTCTGCAAAATAAGGGGGAAATTGAACAATAGCCACAGTTGTTGCATGTTATTTGGATTTCAAAATTTATGCTTTTTACAGACACATGCCAACATTTCAATGAATTGGACATAAAACTTCAAGGCACAAATAAAACCATTGTCTTCATGATGGATCTCCTTTGCACTTTTGATGCTAAAATGCATCTTTTCAGAAATAATATTATTACAAGAAACTACAAGTACTACCCAAACTTGAAAAGAAATATTAAAGATTTAGATGTAGATGAGAAACCAGACAAAGAAAAAAATTATAGAAGAATTTATTTCCGTAATTGATTCTTCTGTCGAGGAATTTTCAACGAGATTTTCCAAGATTAACCCTTTCAGGATGAAGGACACAAACGCGTGCGTACCGCCAGGGCCGAAGGTTTTCGCCATGAGTGTCATTCACAGGCCGGAGGTTTTCGTCATGAGTGTTATTCACAGGCCGGAGGTTTCCATCGCGAGTGTCATTACAGGCCGGGGGTTTTGTGTAGTTAAGCCTAAATCCATAAAAATACCGAAATAGTATATTATTTACTTCAGCCACTTTCTGTTTAAGTACAAGTTTTTAAATACAGTGGACCTCGACATACGAGTTTAATTCGTTCCGCAACCTTGCTCGTATCTTGAATTACTCGTATCTCGAAGCAAATTTCCCCATACAAAACAATTGAACTACCATTAATCCGTTCCAACCTCCAAAATGTCACCCCACTTATTTTTGTTACGTGGTTTTGAATCATAAAAACGTATTTATAAATATCAAATATTTATTGCACAAAAACAAAAAAGAGAATGTAAAGAAATAAATTAGATATCCTCACTGGTCTTTGCCTTTTTCGCTACATTTTTCTCGCTTTCACCTGTAGGCCGTTTAGAAAAAAACATGTCCAAGGAGGTTTGTTTCTTCCTCCCTCTCAGAATGTTCTGGAAATGAGTTAGGCAAGTGTCATTAAAAAGGTCAGATGCACGACCTGTTGCAACTTTTTCTGGGTGTTTTTTTTCCACGAACTGTGAAACTCTCTCCCACATTCCTAAGATCTCCTTTATCTCACTTGTAGAAATAACCTCCTCCTCTGACTCATCAAAACCAATTTCTTGCATAACCTCAGTATGCTGCTGTGACTGTAACTCTTGTATCTCCTCAGTCGTCAGTTCCTGGGTGTGCTCCTCGATGAGCTCGTTCACGTCTCTCTCTTCCACCTCTAGACCCATGGATTTCCCCAGAACCGAACCAGACTCGTATCTCGAATTTCGCTCGTAACTAAAAGCAAAAAATCACTTGCTCGTCGGCTCATATCTCGAAAAACTCGTATGTTGGGCACTCGTATGTCGAGGTACCACTGTATTTTATTGTCAACATTTGTAAAAGTCAAACTTGTAAAAAAGTTAAAAAAAGGACAAATTTTGTCTACCAGATCTAATTATTCATTAAAAACTAGACAGCAAACCCAAATCAAATGCTTAAGCGAAAATAAATCTCTCATCTTCACTATAAAGAAAAACCACATGTTCATTGCAAGAGAAGCCGTAAAACACTCAATTCGAAAACATTCCCTTTCCCTTATGTTTATAAAACAAAAACAATGTGTATGTGAGTAATATTTCTCTCATTTCGAGTAGAAGGTCAGATCTCCATGTATCTCAACTCTTATGGACATAGAATGCCATCGATTGCCAAAAAACTGAGCTTACAAAACGTTCCAAGTACCTGGCTCAGGGGAGAGTCATTCGGCCTACGGAGGGAGAAACATGCTGGTGCACCCTTGAGTCATTCGGCCGCTGTCAGTGTTTCGTGTTGGCTCATATTTGGGATGTTTGTCCTGAAGGGGTTAAAGGATTATTGGAAATGTTCAAGTTTGTTATGTACCCTGATGCAATTTCATTTGATAAACTGAACTTGTCTCAATCTCATTGGTTGGAAATTGAAGAATATGAAATGCAAACTTATTGATTTCCAGTCTAGCTCAATATGGATTCAAAACTCTAGTGGAACAAGGAAAAAATTTGAATTGATTGAAACAGCAAGATTGAGAAGTAGTATAAGTAAAAATGCAAGTAACAAAATTTTGAAAACATGGAATTCTATTCCAGACACATTTAACTGTATGAAGAAGTCGGCGCATGCTACTTTAACCATATTTTCATCTACCTACGCCTGTGAGTCATTATTTTCAGAGATGAATAACATTAAAGACTTGTTTTAAACAGTTTGGCAGAAATCAATTCTGCATGCATTCTCTGCTAAAAGTAGCAATTTACAATCTTAATATAAGTTATTTGTCAGCTAATCTGCAAACAACAAAAGCCTTAGTTAAACTTTAGTTTGAATTGCACATATAACTAAAACATTCAATACTATTCAGTCAAAATGTAATTTTTTTGTAGTAAATAAAGATTTTCATTAGCATTTGGTATTTTTATTTTCCCCAATTATCACAAATCCAAATTATATGATGACAAGTCTAAACCTTACTAAACATTTTTTTAGAAAAAATGGCATGTTGATCCAGAAAGGTTTGCCACCCCTGGTCTAGGCTATAAGATGATTAAAAGATTTTTATTATAACACATTCATAAATTTTTTTTTATGTAAATTTTATTTTTTCTTTTATAATTTTCAGATATTAAATAAAAATTTATTAAAAAATTTGTTTCCTGAAGAATACAACAGCTGTATAACTCTCCTGTACAGATTACATGTTAGTAAAAAAAAAATTGCTATAAATTTTATTTACGCATATTAAAATGAAAAAAATAACTTGTTAGATGGAACTTTAATTGACTACTATAGAAAACTTTTCTAAACATTATCTTACGTTTATTACACAATATTAACAGTAAATATAAATTGATCAATATTAAAAAAAATATTTCTATTTTTCACTTTTGATTAAATTATATATACAAATAATAATCATTTTTTTAACTGACAATACTCAAAAGAAAATTCCAATAACAGAATTTTACAGCATATGAAAATATTCTATACCTCAGCTGTAACTACAGACCAGTTGTCCATGCTACTCATGGATAGAACAACACCTGATCGTTTGGATAGTTGTGTGATGATTGAACCTTGATTTTCAATAGGCACTATGACTTCAACCAACATAATTGGTTCCAATATATGCCACTGCCCATATTCAAAAACTAAAATACAAAATTATATCATTGCAGGAGAAAATGTCAATTTTTAAAGCAACAAAATAGGAAGATGTAATGCTTTTGAAGAATATAAAAATTAAAAAAATAAATAAGAACTCAAAAACACTTTAATTTAATAAAATTAGAAAAATTTACCTTGTTTGACAGCACCCCAAGCAGCAGACATAAATGCGATTTCATTAGAATCCACAATGTGATGAGCACCTGAAAGTATTATTTAACATACATAAAATGATTTTTCTAAGTCTGAATTATGAACTTTGAATGAAAAATTGACTTTATGAACTTTGTATTTGTTTAAAAGAACTATTTATATAAAATTGAAAAATGAACATTATAAATTTGATTAAATATTAATTAAACAAATTACAGAGTATAATTAATTATATCATATTAGTAATTTATTAAAAATTAATATTGATTGTTTTAACAGCATAAATAATCAAATTTTTAATCCAAATGTTCAATTAAACAGCTGTTTCCTTAAAGGAATTAATAAAAACAAGCTTCATAATGTATAATGCTTAATTAATTATATTAATAGAAGAAATTGTAACTAATCTTACCATCTGTAAGAATAAACTGTACTCCAGAAATTTTATGACCAGTTAATGGTCCTTTTTCACACATTTGTCGGAAACCCTAAAAATGGCAAGAAAACCTCATTTTAGGAAATGGATGTATGTCAATTAATAAAATATAATTCATTCTTCATAAAGTAACAGAATCCAGTGATAGGATAAATAAGAGAGATTTTACTTTCAATATACAAATAAATTCAATGTTTTTTAAAAAATAATTTATAGAAACAATTTTAATAATCATTTGAATTTAGATTCTGATAATTTATTTGTTCATTTATTTAAAAAAAAATTATCCAAGCTGGAAAGGGGGGGGGGGAGCTGAATGAAACTTATATCAATCTAATGGCTTCAAGGAAACAAATTATGATGCTAGTATATTAATTAATGAAATACAGTTCATTGAATAAAAAATATAATTATAAAATTCATTTTTTCAGAATTATGTAATGAATATAATTAATTAAAATACTTTTATACACACAACTTTAAACTTAATTAAAAGCTAATCTTTAGTTCAATATTTAAAAATCATTATTGGGTGATATGTAAATTACTTCATGCAAACTATTTTTAATGTTTTTAATTTTTTTTTAGTATCACATATAATAGATTTAGAATTAAACAAAAACTTAACAACAACATACTCCAATTATAACTTTGACTGAATATTTCTATTAACAGTAAATGCATCAGAATTTGGTATGCTATAGTGAATTTTTGTGCAATTACATTTAATAATTCACATTTTATTTCAATTTCTTTATGATTTTAGAATATCAAAAAAAAAAAAAAAAAAAAAAAAAATCTATAGATTGGCATAAATAAGAAAATGTTCAGTAGTAAAATTAACAATGTGAAATGTTTAAGGAACTGAATTAACATTACAGCACACATTAAAACCCTATATTCTGAAATTTTCAAACAGAAATCAATGAAATTTAAGTTTATTTCAAGATGAGAAAACCAGGAATAGTTAAAAAATTTTCTTAAGAAAATAATTAACTATTCTAACTAAGTTAATTCCAAAATTGGGGAAATTTGTAAAAAAGTATCAGAATGTGCTTTTATGCATAAACATATTTTCCATTTTATTTAACAAATAGATATTTCAATACATATTTACATTAGCTTTGAAAAAATGACCTTCAGAGCTTTTTTTTCTCTAACTTCAACTTATTTGCAAATTATCACTTTATCAATAAAAAGAATTATAACACTTTAAGCATATACAAAAACCTTTAGACTTTTATCTTGTTCTGAAAATATAACTATTACAAAAGACAAATTAAGACTTCAAAATAAGAATTACTCACTTTTTCAATAGAAGGAATGAACGGTTTAGGAATATTTGTGCCAGTAGTGGCATCAGTAAATATTACTTGAGTGTTTTTCTCTGGAGGTAAAGGCTGAAAAACAGAAATTAAATTTTTTAAAGTCAAAATAATTAAAGGATTCACTTTTGAAGAGATTCCTACGGGCAAAATATTTGTAACTACCCCTCCTGTAGCAACTGGTTCATAAAGAATAATTCTGTAATTTCCTTAATTTAAAGCTTACTGAAGAAATACTAAATTGATTAAGTTTTTGAAAGTATTATATTTTTCTCCATAAAAAATAAATCATACATTAAAGCGATAAGTTACTTATTAAGAATTTGTTCAATTTCCAACCAATATTAGATGATAACCAGGTATTTTCAGTAAAATGTTCATTATATTGTTTGTTTTACAATAAGTAAATCTCTTTTCCATTATAGAAGATATTCTGTTTAAAGAATATTCCCACAATAATAAGAATTTTTTGCTTGTTAACCCCTTAATTGCAGACAAAAAGTAGCCTGTCTCGGTAAATCAGGTAATTGGTCAGGTTATGAGATGCTGTAAACCAGACCAATTTATAGCATTGAAACCAATTATTATGGAAGGTTGCAGATTTAGATAGTAAGTATATTTTTGAGCATATTATCAAACATAGGGGAAAAAAATGAAGACATCAAAGTCAGAGACTTTCTGAGTATGTGGTTTTAAAACAAAATGAATTATTTCCTAATATGGGAAGAAATATTACAGTTGACAATTTTTTTAGACTAAAATGCAGGAATGTAGTTGATATGGTTAACACCATATGAGAATTTTCAGATATTATAGCCAGAAAAAGAAGCATTATATTCAACAAAAATATTGACAAATAAAGAACTGGACTCAACTTTAGCAATTTGCCAATTTACAATGAATTGATATTTTTTAAATGGCAACCCAATATTCAATCAAAGCAGATCTAAGAAAATGACCAGTTTACATATTTTGTTACATTTTAGATTTTGCTACCAAAAATCCTTCTATTATTTTCAAATATGCAATAAAAAAAATTGTCAATGTCACTATCAAAATTTTATTCAAACATTAGCTGAATATTTGCGAGCAAAATATATTGAAATATCTTGTAAAAGAGGCTAAAGGATGAAGATGAACTGTGAACTGAAAATTCGCCAAAGCCTACGAACTGTTAGGTAAAAAAATGTTATGGAAATGTAACAAATAATGTTATTTTTGTAAATGAATGACTTGTGGCAGATGTACAAAATATATAGCTTTAAATGTATTGAGTGAAAATAATCTAAGTAGTTATTTCTTTTGTTTATATTTTCATATCTTGCAACATTGTTTTAATTTTACTGATATAATATTTTGTGTGAATACTATATATATATATGGGGGAAGGAGGAACATACATTTTATAAGTTTTTCACTTAATATTGACCAGAGTATATCAAAATGACTCCTGCCAAGCATTTCAGGAGTTGGCATTCTAGTGTTAAAGTAATGACATGTACTACAGAACTGAAATGACACTTTTCTAATAGCAAAATATAAGAATAAGAGAAAAATATTAATTAAAATGAAGAAGTTGCAACTTACTCTCATTCTTCCTATAACACCACCAAACTGACCAGAACCCCCACTCTGCTTTTTATGTAGATAATCAAATTCACATTCAGCTACAAGACATTCCCGAAATGCAACCTTAGGCTTCCCAAGTATAACAGGCGTTTTATATTCTCGTTCCATTCGCTAACCAAGAGGGAAAAGTAACAATAGTAATAAGAATTAAATTTCATGAAACACAATAACAATAAATATCTTAGCAGTAAAAAAAAGTTACCTGAGCATATATTTCAAGATGAAGTTCTCCCATTCCTGACACAATAGTCTAAAAAAAAATGACAAATAATTTTAAATTTTATGCAATAAAATGCAGCATAATCTAAAAAAATAGCATTCAAAAAATTAAAAAACTACCGAAAATATAGCTGAAATATCAATAGTTCTTTGACTGGAAATTGCATAATTTTTATTTCAATATAATTCTTGAAATATATTGTTTTGTTAAGATATTTAAAGTGAAAAAGGTGTGAATTGTTTGATTAGTTTATCAGATTAAAAAAAAACATTTATTTGGCTCCCTATAATTAAATAATTTCTTTCTAAAGAAAATTAATTTTCAAAAGCAAAATGACTTTACAAAAATAAGATTCTTTAAGCTGTATTTACCATTGACTAAAATTACCAGTTACAGATAATAACTTTACTTAAAAAAAGATGCCCAGAATCACATTTATGAAAGCATAAAAAAAAAATGATAATTGAAAATTAAAGTAGTAATTCCCAAAACTATTTTATCCTTGATTCTCAGTACATGTTTTGAATTGAAACTATAAAACACTTAAGGTTCCTCTCTATAAATATTTAATATTATCAATATATGTGTTTTATTAATAACTCACATGTCTCAACAATATAAAATAATTTAGACAGATTTTAGATTTTCAACTCTTCCTAGATATCTTTAGTTCATATTTGTTTCTTTAAAGAAACAATGAATTCTAAAGAAAAAAGCAGATAAAAATTTAGAGACATGGAATGTTACCCAGCAGATATTAGTTGAAATTGGTTTATTTAATTATAAATTAAAAAAAAATATCACAAAAAAGAGAGAGAGAGAGAATATAGGATACTACTTATTAAAAACAATGCAGCTGACTTGAACTAATTTAGGATAACACATAAAAGTTCTTTACGAAAATTAATTAAAAAAGAAATTCTCCTCCAATAAAACTGATTATGAACTATGCCAGTAGTTGATCAATAGCATCATTTGTTGACAATATAATAAAGAAACTTTTTTTTACAGGAAATATATGTTTACATTCATATTCATGCTTCATTCACTGAATTCACAACTCATTGTATTAATTTAACTTCAGTTCTTAGTTTTTAAACATATAAGTAAATTTTAAATATGTCAGGAAAAAAGTACTAATTTATTACACAACACAATAAATAATAATGAAAAAGAGGCTCAAAACTTGATTCAAAATTATTTTGACTCAATACTACAATATTGAAAATAAACATTCAAAAGTCTTACTTCTCTACTTTCTGTGTCAAAATGCATGTGGAAAGTAGGATCTTCTTTAGAAAATCGATTAATGGCTTTAGAAAAATTTTCAAGGTCTTTTTTTTCTTTTGGTTTGATGGACATGGAAATGACAGGATCAGGAACATACATAGGCTCCTAAAATTGAAAGAATTCAGATTAAATAGTGCGTTAAGCAACATTTATTTTCTAACCACAATTATTTTCTGTATTAATAAAATATTATAAAAAAATAATAATTTTTTTTTTTAAAAAACTAAATTTTTTAATGAAAATATTCAAAAGTCATTTCAGCATAAAACATATCAAATATTGCCAATTTAATGAACCTACTTTAATATCGGATGTCACAACAAATTTATCCACTGAACTCGGTGGATTAACATCAATTTGATAGATCCATCCATTTAAACTTCAGTAGAAACTATACATGATTAAAACTAGCCAGAATATTCACTTTTTTTTGCATAGGTTAAATCTTTAAAAATAAAGCTCAACATCCAGCTAGCAACACATTTTTTTAATGAATACCAAATCTCATGTAAGGCAGCATAACCCCAAAACACATCATTATTTTTAAATGACAGCCCATCTGAAATAGTTTTCCACAAATTGCAAGCTTAACTCCCCAACAAAAAATGATTTAGCAAAACTATACATTTTAAAAAAAAGGATAGAAATGATGGAATGAAATAATAAAGATATTAATTATAATAAAAAAGTACTGACACAAAATCTGAACAAGAATAGTGATAGCTCGATAAACAATGCTAAATATTTTTTTATCTGGTACAAAGATGCCCCAATTTTCTGGGACAATTAACATAAAGCAGATAAATTAAACTAACAGAGATTAGGAATCTACCCCCACAAAGCATTTCATACAGTACTGCCATAATGTATATCAAGAAGTCTGTAGAATGAAAAAGAAATTACATTAATTAAATTTAAAAAGTTAAAATAAATTTAAATTTTAGGTAATTACTTTTGAAAATAGTACAAAAGCAAAACAGAACACAAACTGTATTACCAAAAGTAAAATATAATTGTTAAAGAATCTAGTTTTGTTAAAAAATAATGCTACATATTTCAATTAAGAGCCAGCAAGCTGATGAGAAAATCTAAAATATCACTGCAATTTGATTTATATTACTTTCCTTGGTCTCAACTATTATGCAATTTGGGGTACTACTAAACATTAAGCTCATATTTAGATGAATTCTTAAACATACAAACCATAGTTAATTTCAGATTTTTGTCAGTCACAAATGAATCCCCACTGGCACAATCTAAACCAAAAACTGCACATATATCTCCAGCATATGCTTCGTCAATATCTTCCATTTCATCAGAATGCATTCTAACTAAACGATTTGCTTTGTGACGTTTACCAGTTCTTGCATTGTATAAATATTCTCCTTTACTAAGTTTGCCTTGGTATATTCGTAAGTAAGTAACTTGACCAAATCTTCCTGCCTATCAAAAAGTGTGTAATGTTTGAAAAAAATATGAGACAAAATATCTTGTTAAAAGAATAAAGATAATTAAGAAGTAGCAAAATGTACCTCAAGTTTAAAAGCTAAGCAAATAAATGGTTTAGAATCATTTCTGGCAGGATCCATTAGAATTTTCTCAGGATTCTCACTAATAATAATATTAAAAGAAAAAACATTTATAAAATTGTCAACAAATATATTCAGGATAAATTACTTAAAACAACTAAAAAATACATTGCTCAAAGTTGAAAGGTTATATGAGAGCAAAATGCATTACATAATATTAATCTCATATAAAAAATAAAAAAAAAAAGTATGCTCATTTAATGAAGATAAACTAAAGTACACTTGTTTAAAGCATGAAAATTAAAAGAAAATGTAAGAAAAGAAATTGTATTCAATACAAGTAGTTTTTGCCTTGCTATTCAAAATCTATGTTCAGAATTAGGTATATTTGTAGACTTTAGAAGCGAAATTAAGGTAGATAAGAATTTTACTTAACTTCAGAAAGAGAAACAGATGGTTATATGAATAAAATAAGAATGAATATTAGACTTACATAAATTGGAATGAATGTCTATGAACATAAGATACTTTGATGAATTTGGAAACAAGTATATATATATATTTTCATGCTGCACAGAAATATATAATTCTAACAAAATTTTGTCAGAGTGAGTTAAAATATTGTTCATTCTGTACTTTTGAAAAGTTAACTTAATATAATTATTTATCAAAACCAAAATCAATATTGGATGATTTGAATATACTTGTTATGTTTTCATATCAGTTTTCAAATAAAGAATAATAATAATAATAAAAAAGATGAGTGTTTATTAGTTTGTTTCTTTAATAAAATTTCCTATCATTACAGAAGAATAGCAATAGCAAACACTACTAAGATACATAGTTATAATATAACACACATATTATTTCAGTAAAAATGACCCTGTCCAAAACAATTTTAAAGGGATCTAGATTTTGATTTAGAGAAAAGAAAAATATAATGCAGTGTAAAATATTCAAAGACCACCTTTTCAAGATGGCCTAGTTTCTAACTAGTTTTAACAGAGAAATTAGGTAAAACATACCAGAAATTAGGTAATACATCACAGTTTTTTTTTTGTACCAAAGTTGTACCTTACAAAGGTTCAATATGGGTGCCCTTTGTGACACGATATGAGACATCTAGGCGATACTCCATTTTCTCCCATACTCGCACCAACATGTCTCTTGTAACAGCAGAAAAAGAATGTACCCTTTTTCTTTATTTTTTTTCAAGGTACCCAGTGTGTAGAGAGTGGTGAAAATTAGCCTGAAAGCTACTAGACACTCCAAGTTTTGAATGCACAAAATGCCTTCCTTAATTTGGTGGGCACCAGGTCGACAATTTTGAGCACACAGGAAAGGTGAATATTTTAAAATTTGGATTATCTAGTAGCTTTCATGCTAATTTTCACCACTCTCTACACACTGGGTACCTAGGAAAAAAAATAAAGAAAAAGGGTATTCTTTTCCTGCAGTTACAAGAGACATGTTGGTGCGAGTATGGATGGAAATGGAGTAGATATAGATATCTACTGTGTCACGAAGGGTGCCCATATTGAACCTTTGTAAAGTACAACTTTGGTACAAAATAAACTTTGATATATTACCTAACTTCTGGTATAATAAAACATTCCAATAGTACCTCAGAGAAACTAGAGAAAAATTTTAAAAAGGTACAATCCTTTTCAGACACGCTGTATTTTGACAGGAAAGCTGACCATGATGTTCAATGAGAGTAAAAAATAAATTAATGTTTAATCACAAAATGCATTATATATATATCAAGAAGTTTCTTTTGAGAGCCAAACCAAACTATTTTCCTGTGTATTAATGTTGTTTAATCACAACATGCATTATATATAAATCAAGAAGTTTCTTTTGAGAGCCAAACCAAACTATTTTCCTGTGCATTGTGTGTGATTTCTTTTAACATCAATTTTATTTTCAGTAAAATACAGATTTTATACTAGGAATAAGCTTTGCAATGAATTATTTCAAAGATTATCAAATACAAATAATTTCCTTTTTTAAATAAAATAAAACTGGCCAAAATACATTAACTAAAAAATAAAATTAATAAAAATAATTACAGCAAAAAGCCGACTTTTAAATCAGCTTCCTTTGAACAAAACACAAGATATTGCAATACAGATGAAATTATATAAATATCAGCAAGACTTGTTAATGCAATTTTAGAAAGTCTTACCCTTCACCTTTGAATGCATAATTTTCCACCTCAGATGGATTAGGTAAATATGTATTTATAGCATTCAAAAGTGGTTGTACTCCTTTGTTTTTTAATGCTGAACCAAGATATACCGGTGTGAATTTCCTCTGTAAACACGAACGTCTAATAGCATTCTGCAAAGAAAATATTGAAATAAAATTAAATATTTAATTATTTTTCATTAAATTTTTTTTTTTCAATACATCCAATATTCTATAGGAGAATAAATTATTGGAAAATAAATTATTTCAAGTTTTTATTGATGAAAAAAACTAAATGAATAAATACCCTTTAAGTGGATATACTCATTAATTGAAAATCTTTAAAAGAATACACAATTAAACCTCTCTAAATGGAGAGAAATATACAAAAATACAATTTATTTACTTATCCAATTATGCAAAAATTAAAGTGAAACTTCACTTTTAATATTAAAATAATCACAAAACAATATATTATGAAATAAACACTTTACCACAAGCTGGATATTGGATTCTAATCCACTATATATATTCTACAACAGGTACATAGAACATTTAGTTAGCGATACATAATTTTGATTATTTTAATATTAAAAATGCATTGTAAATAAAATTTTTTTTTACTTAGCTGGATAAAGGACATTGTTTATTTACTCTTAATTTCTGAATCTCATACATTGGATATTATTACAGATATGTGGGGGAAATAATCAGTTAAATGTTTCAGAATATGTATGAATTATTAATTAAATAATTAGCCTCATTATTAATAATCCATATTAGCAGTATTATTTTGAAAAAGATGACTATATATATTTAGTCAAAAGTGAAATACAATATATTAAATATAAAAAAATACAAGCATATAAATAAAACTAATTTATTCATGTATGTAATTATTAATTTTTGAATTTAATGTAAGAACATAATTTTTTTCCCTTATATATATAAGCAGGCAAACCTCTACAAAAAAAAAAAAAAGTAATTTACAAACAATTCAATTTTAAATAAATTATGCCATAAAATTTTGGTTTGAAAATATATATATATGAATGAAACCCTTAATAAATAAGATCAAACACGGAGAAAAATACCTCAATATCTTCTACACTAATAGGCTTCTCTTCTAAGAACAGTTCTCCAATTGTATCATCCACATTTGATAAACTTTCTAACAGAAGTAATTAAAAAACTACATTACATTAAGATATTTTGAGATCAACTCAGGCATAAGTAAGCATATATAAAATTAAAAAAAATTTTGATGAAAGATATAGCATAGTAATGAATGTCCAGAAAAATGTGTTTTATGATTATCTTCTTTTAAGTATTAAAGATTTTTTAAGTTTCAAAACAATTTAATTTTTTTTTAACAAAAAAAGTGGAATAATTAAGGGTACATTTTTACATATTTAACCTTGATCTCATTATAACCTTTCTACCTTGCATGGTGTCAACTCTTGTCTAAAATTATCCTTTAATATTTTCCATGGATTTTAATTCCGATTTCCAAACATTATGCATTCCTTGCTTAACTCCTTTAGCTTTTGGAGTTGTAGATACATTTAAATCATGAAAGGAAAAAGTAACATTTTACCTGTCTGGGTCATATTGACCCATATTATTAACATGCATAGAAATGCATGTCAAGTCACTTTAGTATTTTGAAAGATTAATATATGACAGTCTAATGAAATGCAGAAATAATGTATTTATTAACCTGTGTCTGTTGTTGCTCTTCTCCAACTGGCCTACTACACGTGATGAGTATCACTAGTAATATGAGACCTATCATTGACTGCAAAATAATGTTATCTTGATCATGTGATGCAAAACACGTTGATTAATAATTTAATCCTAGACTCTGAATCAAGTCCAAAATTTACTATTTTCTGAATGTGTTTTACTATTTTTATAACATGGCCAATCATAAATGTCTGACTGAAAAGGAGATCAGAAAGCTATTACAAAAGCTCAGTGTTCCAATCTGAATAAATTAGAGACAATGAATGAAATAGATCAATCAGATCACATATCCTACACAGAAGCGTCTGACAATGAAACAGACATTTTGGAATCAGAATAAGAAATTGTTCATATTTCTTACCCAATTTCCAAAGATGTTCATTCATAAAGAAAATTTAACAACAGCTTGTTCCTTTCTGTGTTAAGTGTCGATCCAAGCAATATTTATCATCTAAGCAAAATATGGAAATTATGTCTGATGTCAAAATAGCTTATTTTTAAACTGTTGAAATATATGTTGGAAAGCCCTCTTAGTGATAAGTGCAACATAAAAAAAGAAATTGTTTTGCACCTAGTAAAATTAATTGAGAGCACTACTCAGAATATTACAATTGATAATTTTTTCACAGATTTATATCCTTACTGACAAATTATTGAAGAAAACACTTAAATTTTTTTTTGGCACTCTTCTTATTTTCTTTAATCCTTATGTTATAGAAAATCATTGTTATCTCTCTGTTTGGGTTTCAAAAGGATAAGACTTGCATCACCAATGCATATAAAAATAAAAATGTGATTCTTCTATCCATTTTGCATCATGACAGAAAAAAAGCAACAACTTTGTTTTGTTATCAAAATTAAAGGTTGAGCTGGTATGATGGGTAAACTAGCTGCCATTTATGCATGCAAGAGAAGCAAGGGGGCTGGTGTGTTTATTTTTATAATATGATTGATTTAGCTGAACTGAAAGTAGAGCTTTTGATATCTTTATGCATATCAATTCCTCGTATAATAAATACAAGCTTTTCAAAGACTTTTTATTTATGAACTAGGAAAACATTTTGCAAAGAATCATAAAAATGTTAGGAGAAACGAGAACATGCAGTAACTTATTATAATGGCAGCTATTATTGTTACTGAAAAACAATTAGTTACTAACTGCCAAAAGTGAAACTTCAGATGTCAACATACCTAAACGAAGAAAGAGCAAAGAATGTGTCCCTTAGAAAGAGTGAAAAACAGACCAGATGTGCGTTATAGCAGGCATTTCTCTGGCAAGAGCTTGTAAATATTTATAGTAAGCCTTGTTTTTCATAAAAAAACACGTTAATATTAATATAAAATTACAATGTATAAATATTTAATTGTTACTAAAATTTATATGAATTATTTCATTTGTTTTAATACTTTCAAAATCTTATACAGAATCAAGAGACTGGTGCAAAGGTAGGAGGAGATTAAAAATAGTATGAAGGACTATGAATGAACTTTTAGATATATTTATAACAATAATATTATTAATATATAGAATAAACTATACAGAAAATATTTCTTAAGTCGTTGAGTAGACCCACACAGGTAGAATGTGACTTTTTTCCAACACAGTAAGAAGGTTAAAAATTGTATCCTGAACTTGTCTAAAATTTTGCTGAATGTAAGCATCACACTTAAATAAAAGTTTATGAAACAATTAAATCCAAATTGTGACTGAACAAGTAATCTTATTTTTAATATTTCAGAGAGGAGAAAACATGAAGAAAACAAATTAATAATTAATTTATATTTTATAAAACTATGCAGTTTATTTTGCAAGAAAGCAGAAAATATTACTGAAATGAACATAAAATACATTACTTAAACAATTTTTTTGTACTGTTGTGTTATTACAAAAGCAGGGAAACAATGAAAATAAATAACAAACATTCTGATTAATAAATTTTCTTATGTAACAAAATACATCTTCTACAGAACTCAATACAAAATTTGTAATTTTGTGTCGATAAACTGTGTTACATTATGATTTTATTCCTATGTATACTAGAATTAATAAAATATTTTTGAGGCCTAACTTGTAAACATTTTAAATAAAGTTTACCTATAAGTTCTTGTCTATGAGATTCAATTTCATCTTTCATATCAACAGGAGGTTCATCTTCTCTAATGACTTCTCTAAAGTTACACAAAGAGAGAGAAAAAATTATCTAATTTAATTGTACAAACACATAAAATAAATGGGATCTTACTATTAAGATAAACATGTGATCCAAAAAAAAAATATACTACTTACCCACTCTCTCCTTCAAAATATAAAGCTTTACGATTTATGATATCAATAACACCATTAAAATCACTTTCTAATCCAATGGGCAACTGCACTAAAGCACAATGTTTATTTAGTTTTGTCCTAAATTAAAACAAATAAAAGACAAGACAAATGAATGACAAACCATAAACAAAGAGAAAAATTACAAAAATAAAATAAAAATAATTTTGACTTAAAACCATTAACTAACTTATTCTCTGAATCATTATAGCTAATGACTGCTCAAAACAAGTTTACCTTTGTAATATAATGATATATTTCTTGTAGCTATTAATCTTAATGAAATATAAGATCTATTATTAATCTTAATGAAATATAAGATTAATAATAGATCATTGACTTAAAATGATGATCACAACATTTGTTAGAATAATATATTAATAAATGCAATAATATAAAAAAATGTCAAATCAATTATTAGAGAGAAGAGTAATAGGAGTTTTGTAATATTAATCCAAATTTTGATGAAGGACAAAAATACAGAAGCAAATCTTTTTTTCAATAAATTTACTTACAATTTAAGTATTTATGGAATTATTACCATTATGAATATCTAAAATCAGTTTAGTACTACATAAATAACTTCAAAATTTCATTTATTCACAAAGGGAATTAAGAATGTGAATGAATTCATGTGTGAGGAAGACACTCTCTAAAATAAACTTTGCCCACTGTTTTAATCTAGTATATAAAATATTACTTTCCCTGAGTTATCTTTTCTTGGTTTACTTTTCCTGCAAAAAATGCATTAAACTTTTGCATTATAAATGTATGCATGTCATTATCACATGCTTCTGTAATTAATTTCTAGTGTATGCAAGAGACTAGTGTTTATTATTGTAGAAACAAAAATTAAATAATCTTAATTCATACACATGTATTGAAATAGTTAAATAAGCAATTTTATACCTATTTATCAATATTATATCGTAATTACTCCAAACTAAGCTTTTATCAATTCTAAGCTACTCCTCAAATTTTCAAAACCTTTTCGTGAAAAAATAAAAAATAGAGTAAAATGGTTTATCAGTATCCAATATTTAAGGAATAATAATAAGAAATGAATAAATAATTTATTTTACCAGTATTAAAGACTTCTAAATACACACCCTAACCCTGTAATTGCTCTAACCGTCAGTATCGTGTTTAATTTTCTACATCCAAAGGATTTTTTTAGCCTTCAATTCTAAGCAGCCCTGATTTTTAGTACCATTAACATTGGAATAAAGTATGACTTAAATTCGAATACAGTATTTAATAAAGATTTATCTAGGATAAATTGTTGATTTGGCAAAAAAAGTCCAAATTGAGGATTAATTTTTGAAATTATAGCTTATTTATCACAAACCATCACTAAGCATTGAATCAAATAACTGTAAAAATGTTGCATAAATAAATAAAAAAAGATCAATAAAATTGTACAATTATTTTTGTATTTTATCTTAAAAAAATTGTTTCTATGCATGGTTTTTTAAAGAAAATTTCTTCAAAGTTTTTTATCACACAACATTAGAAACCTTACCTAATTTGTGAAACCACTCGATTAGGGTTACCACCCATTCTATCCAATTTGTTGATAAAAGCTAAGCATGGAACATTATATCTAGACATTTGACGAACTACTGTCATTGTCTGTGATTGGACACCACCAACAGCACACAAAACTAGAACAGCACCATCCAATACCCTCAAGGCACGTTCGACTTCAACGGTAAAATCAACATGTCCAGGAGTGTCAATAATGTTAATATTAACACCATTCCACTGCACATATGTAGCTGCAGACTGAATAGTGATACCTCGTAGTCTTTCCAACTCCATTGAGTCCATTTTTGCTCCAACTCTATCCTTGCCTCTAACCTACATAAATATCCAATGTAATAAGAAATACATTAATAAAATTAAAAAAATTTTATTTCTCAACAAAAAATTCAATTATAGAAACACAAGGCATTCATTAAAAAAGTTGTTCACATTTATCGTCAATGTTTTTTATTATGTGTACACATTTAGAAAAAAGGATTCAAGTTGTTTATTCTCAAATATTCTAGTACATTTAAACATGGAATTTTGAAAGTAATTAGAATATAATGCTAGAAAATCATTAGAGATAGACATGTAAATAAATATTAAAAGAAATGAACTAATTACTTTCCATAAAATTACTATAAGATTTAACAGAATTAAAATTTTTACAGTAAACTTATTTCATAATACACAAAATAATTATTCAATAAAAATCAAATAAAATATTTAGTACAAACTGCAAAAATTGAATTTTCATACCACATAAAATTTTTGACACAAGAACAATATTTTATATACTTTAGTTTCACTTATACATTATTTTTATCCTATGTCAGATGTAGGCATGACTTCCATCAGTGAATGATGGGCAACCCAACACAGTTAAAAAAAGCTATAATGATTTTTAGTAGCACCAATTGCTGCTACATTGCCAAGTCTAGAATAAGACATCAAATGGTCTTCACATGTTGTTAGAATAACATAAAGGGAAAGTAGGAGAATCTACTAAATCAAATCTGTGCAGGTTTTTTATGCTTTCATTAAGTAGTCATGTCCAGTTAACAACAACTAATATATTGCAAAAATGGAACTTTCCAATATGGAATCCCAAAAACTCCCAATTGCCCTCTCCATTCTTCTCTCAAAGATGAACCTTATATTTAGCATTGACGACTTTTTTTAGCACTCTGATAACAGAAGAAAAAAATTGGGAAAGACAAGACTTGGACATATATGTATTATAAGTAACGAAATACTTAGTACTTTATCTAACCAAATGAAGTATATATAGTGTGGAAAAATATTTTAAACTAATTTAAACTTTAATAAAGGCAATAATAAATAATACATTAAGTAGTATAAAAATTCAACATTGCAAACAAATTTTTAATTAGTTGAATACTTGCCTCATGCATTTCATCAATGCGTCCCGTATAATATAAAAGTCGTTCTGTCAATGTAGTTTTACCAGAATCAATATGAGCCGAAATACCAATATTTCGTATTTTTTCAACTGGTTTATGAACCTAAAAGACAATCTGAAGTAAGCATAAATCTTAAATGTAAAATAAGATATATTATACATATAATTCCATATTGAAATCAGATTCTATGTATTTCATACCCAAAATTATAATTATTACATTAAAAAACCAATTTTTAAATTTATACGCAGCTTGAGTTTTAATGTTAATACATGCTTTCAATAAATTAATGATAAATTAATACATGTATTCAAAAACCTGTAATCTTATTGGAATGTAATATCCAGAAACTTCCGCAAAAACTATATATATAGCTGGGCATTCACCTTAAGGCACCCATCGAGTCCATTCAAAACTGGAAGAGAGGAACTTTCTGGGGAGAGGAATGGGAATATCTAAAAGAATGATCAAATACTCCAAAAATACTGATTGTAATTACCCGAGGTAAATAGTTCCTTAATAAAAGATTAATTTCATGCATTTCCTTAATTTTCCATACATTTGAATCAGAAGTGAATATTCCTGTCACGTTTTTATTTTCCCCAAGTTTTGCTTTTATTTTATTCAATTTTCTGATAAATTCATTCTGACGAATAATGATGAAAGAAAACGACTTCTCAGTGTTGAGACACATCCTCTTTCATACTACTGTGTGATGTCAAAACTTTTATTTATCATTTTAAGTAATTCAAAGAATGTATTGTTTTGTTTTTATGGGATCAGGACTTCTTGTTAAGAGTAGTAACTAACTTTATCTTATATGTATATATATGAATTATCAATTCCTGTTACATTTTTAAAAAGAAATGAACCTTAAATCATTAAACTGATTAGCAAAGATTTTTTTTTTAACCTGCATTACTTGGGTGTTCACATTACAATATTGGTGTGGACATGAGAAAACTACAAAGAAGTCATATAGAAAGATCAGATGTCAAGAGAGTAGGTAATAATGATTTATGTTTCTTCGTCTTGAGTGTGTGCAACAAAAAATTACATAAAATTTTAAATAAATATTGCATAAATGTTTCTTTCATTAAATGCCTTGAAATTTGCCACTATAGCACAAGGGTTCTGTTTATCTCTCTACTGTAATCAGCTAAAGGCAGATGTTTCTCTTTCCCCTTCTATTTACCAGCAAAATTAAAGATAATGATACAAATTAGCTCCTCTTGCATTTTTCATGTTTAGATGGGATGATGTTACAAGCTGAAGCATCAGTTTTATGATGTAACCTGATAAACCCTCTTTTTGTTAAGAATAAGGGGTACCCATTATACAAGAAGAGCTTTTTAAAGTATGCTATATGCAGTTACTTGCATTGTTCTACTGAAACTTAGTAGCAGTCAAGCTTTGAAAGTAAGGGACTTCAGCAGACTCCAAAACTTCAGAGACATGACAGTAGATGGTAAAGGTACTAGCAATATGTATTGGGAATAAAGGAGTAATATCAAATGTGGCACTCAAAATCTTAAATGTATGGAAGGAAGGATTGGTATGGTGATGCATAATGAGTCATGCAATTTTTAACAGCAGGTACTATCAAATTTAGATATGATCAATATAGTGTTATAACCATGACAATAATTCATCTAAACAGACAATAAGATATCATTTGTATGTCCACATTCAGCTTTTCATATGCTATAGTAGTCATACGCCATATAGCCGAGGGTAATTACAGCAATGAACAACTTGCTGCAATTCCCCTCGACTTCAGACAACATTGAATGGTATGTTATGACAGATCATTATGTAATACACCCTGATTATTGCACTGGAGGGTTTTATATTGCAGTGCAAACCATCATTGCCCTGCATGAAACATACAAGTTCACTCATTCAGTAATATAACAAAATTAGTGCAATGGTACTAAAGCAGTCAATATGTCTATCTTACTTATCCATATTTACATTACTGTGGCTTAAATTTATATAACAAAAACATAGATTTCTCAGGTGGATAATCTGCAAACCAAGTTACATACTTGACTTTTGTATTCTTCAACAAGGCATAAGAAAACCAACGGGGAAAAATATCAAATACTTAAAAACAGTTTTTTGTGCCTCTTTATACAGTACTTGTAAATGAGGCTCCAGCACACATAATTTGCAAGTGCACTGGAATTCTAATTATTTGTATGTACTCCACCAAAGTCTACATATTGTAAATTTCCTCCCCATTGGGAATTTTATGTATGATTTTCATTCTGGATTGTAAACAGTGCATTTTTTTATATAATGATTAAAATTATTAATATTAATATTTTTTTTCTTATTTTCCATCTCATTATTGATTTAATTTTTGCAGTACTATACATACAGATTAATTTGTTTTTACTTGATTACATTTATATTATGCACATAACAACTCTATTAAGTTTTTGAAAATTTTAATACTTCACAATTAACATAGATATTATTTAAATTAAGGAATAAATGATTTTTAATTATACAATTTTAATATTTTAAACATAGTACATTAAAAATAATTACACACAGAAATACTTACGGTTTTGGAAACATGTCTCAATAAAGAAACCTAAAAATAGATTTAAAAAAATTTATGGAGCGAATTATTACACAGTTTAAGAAATAATGTATAGAAAATTACTATGCAATATTTTTGATAAATAATAAGAGAATATTTAACTAACATAATTAGGTAAATGTTTATATTTTTATAATTTTTAAAAAATAAAAACCAGATGAAAAATATGTTCAGAAAATACTCTATGCATAATATACATATAATTTATTGGATAGATAAAATAATATTTATCCATGAGTAACAAAAGATAGGATCTAAATGGCTTTTGTGCATAAGATTAAAATCTAATGTTATGCAAATAGCCATTTGACCATTTTTGCCAAATCAGTAAATGCTATGTCATTGGGCCAATTATGAAAAATGTTTCATTTTCATGCTTGAATACAATAACCTCATTTATAAGTTACCTCATTTTCTTTCAAGTACTTTTTTGAGAAAAATGATTAAAACTAACTACCAACTACAGAAGTTAACACAGTGGAGTATTTCCAAAGTTACAGAACCATTTTGCAAAAGAAAAGTCTCAATATGTATATCAATTTAAAAACAGACAAGACATCATTTGAAAAATGTAGTTGTCAGATATTTCATTTTTTGTTGTTGTTATTCATATAATGGAATTAAAGTAACAGAATATAATTTTAACTTCTTTATGTAAATAAATATTTTAGTGTAAATTCTTAAAAATCTTCATGACTTTATTAATCAACGGGCTAATATGTACACACGTTTTAACTGCATGAAACTAAAGTTTAACATAGTTATTTTCATTTTACTTTATTATTTCAAAGAAATCTATAATTATGAGATAATCTTTCATTTAAACTAGAAATGCACGAAATGTTTTAACCCCATGAAAAAAAAATCTAAATATGGTACTTATGTGTTATACTGCACACCAATTTCGTCAAATCAAAATACGTCACCACATGTTCTGATACACAGCCAACAGTGAAGAACCATTCCCATGCATGTTCGAACAAAATAATAATGAAGACAGCAATCAGCAACATCTTTTAAATTGGTGAAATTGGTTGATGGTATTTTATGTATGTACCAGAATATTTTTTATTGGTTTAAATGCTCACATTTTAAATATTAATAGTGCATTAATATTGAAAACATAATAATTATTTGTATATATTAATAATTATGAAGGCCCAGTGATCGAGTGGCTTCCACACCACAGGTCTGGGTTTTATTCCTGGGCTGGGCAACCAGACTCAGCCTTTCATCCCTTCAGTGGGTTGATAAATGAGAACCAAGCTTGTTTGGGAACTAAAACACTGGGGTTTTTGCTTCAGACTGAAAACCTGATTGGGACATCTCCTCATGCACCTCAGTGCCCAATGGTCACATATACTGGGATGGGCACAGTAGGTCCTCGCCCTGATGGGCTGTTGCACCACTGAGTTTGAGTGATAGTTTAATTTATGAATTTTACAGTTTACGAAACAGTTAATTCATAAAAAGTTAAGCCTTTGCATCACAGCAAACAAACTGAAACAAAAGTATTTAGATATATACTACCATGATCAATATTACATACAGAAGCAATTTTGTAATAATTTTACATATTACTCTATCAAAAATTAGAATAAAATTTTTTATTTTGAAATGACTTAATAGAATTTTTCTTTGTTTTTGTAATTAACAAATCTGGCATATAACATGCACTCATACTTTCAAGCAGCTGCAAATTTAATTTTTAGGTATATTCAACATATAATGCACACCCCCTTATTTATGAAGAAAACTGAAATGTATGTACCTATGCAATGCTGTTATGTTTTGAAGCAATTTATTTGAGGTATTTCTCTAAACTTTTACAAAATTAGTATACTTTTAGCACTCCAACCTTTTAAGTTAATTTAGAATGTCATTTCTTTTAAATAAACAGTATTTCAAAACATATAGCAATCTAATTTTTATATGTCCATCTCTGTTTTAATTTTTAAGATTATCATTTTTATACCTGGTGTATAACGTACACCTGTAAATTTAGATCTTATTTTTGGTGTTGAAAGTGGGCATTATATGCCAGATTTTACGCTACTTTATAAATAACTTAACTCAGTGGCACAACAGCCCAAGAGGGTCAAGGCCTATTGTGCCCATCTCAGTATACCTGACCTTAGGCCCTGAGCAGATGTTCTAGCACAATAATTATAATAATTGTAGTTACTGATGACCTTTTATGAATTGGTAACATTTTTAAATAAGACAAAATTGATTGATAGTATAATATGCAAGTAGCTATCACTTTGGGTGTATAAGTTAGTTAATTTTTCTGAATCGTACAATGAACAAAAATATAAGTTTATTGAAAAATAATTTTTGGAGCACAGGTGGGAAATACCTGCTATATATACAAGGATATATTACAAAAGGACTGATTCTGAATAATATTGAATGTTTAGCTAAAAAATTATATGCAACATGTATTGGTATTTTCCCCTTTTGCCAGTGCAGGCAATAGGCTAAAAATGATACAACAGACTCTAAATGGAATATTGTGCTGGTAACATTTTACTGCCACATTTTCAAAACAAGTAGTAGCCCATTTGAAAAAAATGACATGATATTACAATGTTTATGCCCCTCCGAAGTAACCTCCCCCAGAATAAATACTTAAAATTTTTTTGTGTATACTGTGGATACTTACATATTATTGCGACAATGGGAACATTCAAGATAATTCGCCAAGTTAGCAATCCTGATTTCGCATGTGTCGTATGCGCTGAATTGGCAACCATGTGCTTTGTTTCATAAAATGTTGGCAATACAGTAATGATAATAGGTCAGTAACACCAAGTTCCTGCCAGTTTGAAAAAAAATTAAAATATTACAATGTTTATACCTCCAAAGTAAAAAATCCTCAAAATAAATATTTATCAAATTTTTTTTTTGTATATATTGTGTGTTGTTGCCAAAAAAATCTGCTTGGCAAGATTTGCATTGGTGAAATGGAAAAGCATCCATGCATTTGAAAAAGAATAAGAATCCAATTAATGAATTAATTTGGAAATATTGCCACAGAGGAAAAATATACAATGTACTAGGATGTATATGAGAAAAAGTTGTTGAAGAAAGTAAATTAGGAACATCCCTGAATTTAATGAGAATGAAAAATCAACTATCTTTTTTCTCAAGAGATTAATATCTTGGAGAGAAGTATTATGAATGATAAGCTCCTTGAGTAATATTAAAACTTAATTGATTCATGTGAGATTCATTCTACTCTTCACATGGGAAAGGTAGCTCAAAGCCAGCAATTTAACAAGCAGTCTTATATCCTTCTCAATGCTATTAAGAAAGTCTTTTTTTCTCCGGAAGAATTATATTCTAACAAATAGCAAGTCTTACTTTTTTGGGAACGGCATGATTTGGTACCTACATATTATACCATCAACCAATTTCGTCAAATCTAAAGACATTGTAGTACTAGCAAACTATCGCAACCTTGCCAACTTTCAAGATAATTCACCAAATTTACAACCCTGATTTCGCATGTGCCGGTGCTGAATTGGTAATCATGTGCTTCTTTTCATATAATATCACCAATAGGTTGCAATAATGCATAAGTACCCTAAAATTAATTATTAAAATTTAATGATAAGTTTAATAATAATATAAATTTAACAATAATAATAATTAAATAATGTTATTCTTTTTTTAGGGATTTTTATGTACTTGTAATTATTTATCATTTTTCACATAGTGTTTTTTGCTTACGCCCTCTGTATTCCCATCAGTGTATACTATTTTTAAAATTTGTATGGTTTTATTCAATGTTGCCAATATAGTTGTGATAGTATGTAAGTACTGTCATTGCCAAATGCTGTGATATATAGTAAGGTGACCAATCGTCCTCAAAAAGTGTCCTCCTTTTCAATACTTTTAAACTGATCTGTTAATCTTTGTACTCACAGATGAACCAAACATGTTTCCAAAATGTCGAAGAATGGTCTGAAACAAATATCGCAGGAAATAACAGTTTTCAATGGTATTTTTTGACTTGGTCTCAAGTAAAGAGGACAGATATAGAAAATTACGTTGAGTTTTTATCGAAAGAAATGCCTGATATTAAAATCAATGACAATTATCTGTTTGAAATAGAAAGAAGACTGAATGTACATTTAAATTCTAATAAATTAGAACAATTGGAAAATCAACATGCTGAGAAATTGGTAAAATAAGGGTGAAATTATTTAAACCTTTTAAAAAATGAACACAGTCCATATGAAAATGTAATTATTCTTGTTGAATTTACGTTGTGCTGCCCTGGAACTAATGCATCAGTTGAAAAAGTTTTTTTTTCAGTTGGTAATGATTTTAGTGAAGTGAATAGTGAGAAATCAAAATTGAATGTTAATATTTTAGTTACAGTGCTTACTGTAAAATTCAGTAAGAAGGATATTTTTTGCTAGAACTTTCCGATATTAGAAAATGATATGTTGACAAAAAAAAATCATTCAATGGAAAAATATTTTAAGATAATACTTAAAAAGAATGTAAGCATAGTTAGCATATTTTTGCTTGAATTAATAGAATGTTTCATATATTTAAGTTGTAATTTTTTCTTGAATTTTTCGTCCTCCTTTTCATTGTAAAAAAATTGGTCACCTTATGTATAGACAATTGTGAAATCCGTTCCTGCACACGTTTGAACAAAGTAATAACAACAATTATAGAATCTGGTGACATTCTTTAAATCAGTGACGTCTTATTTGTCGACAATAAAATAAATAGGTACCATTAATTCTTATTTCATAACATTCAAACATTTTCTATAATGCACTGCATTCTAATAATTCGATTTTAAAAATGTTGAAGTCTGTATTTTACATTATTGCTTAGTGCGAATGACCATCCATTCTAAAGCTAAAGAAGCTGCCCACTTCGCAAAGGGTGCCCTCTGCTTTATACTTTAACCAGTCGTTTATACAAGCAGTATAATTATAATACGAACAAAGTAAAATAAATGAAAAATAGATTCATGAAATTTTGGAATCAAGAGAAGACTATTATAGCTTTTTAAATGATCTGACCTTAAAATCATCAATTAAAATTTTGTATAAAAAACAGTCTGTGCATTACAAAGAAAATTCAAGTGATTTTATGACAAACCATTGGTAAATATTTATAAAGTATATTTGTTGAAAAATAAAAGGGGTATCACAGTTCACAGGTTTACTTATATAATCACGTTGTTTTAAACATTTACCGAAAAGCCGGCTTTTATTAATGAACAATAAACTAGGCATACATACCCAATTTAAAGATTTGTTCCTTTTCAGGAGTGTAATTGCTTTAAAATTTCTCCAAATCATATTTTTATTTAATTTGATCAATATAAATAGTAAATAAAATCCAAAACCTCTCTTAAAACATTGCAGACAATATTTTCGAGTTGGTAAAGAACGTGATATGAATTGCAAGCAGATGGACGAATTCAATATCCAATGAAATAACAGAACTGTAAATATCCCATTGCATTGTGGGTAAAAGGGGGAATATTCAGTTTGTTGAGAGGGAAAAAAGAAAAGATTGACCATTGAGTGATAATTTGCATGGGGAAATACAGAAGGTGAGATTATATTATTTCCCTTAGTAAAGGGAAAATGTACAAGGTTATTTGAAAACAAAGTTTGGATCATTATAAGACGATTTATGATTCGTTGAAGAAGAAAAATCACCAAGGTAAAGAATAGAATCAAGCCCATTAGAAGACAATACTTTTAAATACTTTTCCATTCAATTTCCATTTAATTCCATTCAATACAAATTTTTTGTATTAGTGCTGATGGCTCAAAAGGCGTCGTACAGAGCAGCGGTCTCGAAATGATAGTCCATGAAAAATTTTTGATGGCACTTTGAAAAATGAGGACATTATATTTTTTGTGAAGATTCGGTTTAAAAAACGATGAGTAACAAAACGTATTATGAAATATGGATTATACTTTTTTTAACCTTTTAGCTATTACTTTTAGTGAAATTCCTTCTTTTAGAACCCTTTTAATTACCTTTGCTGGTGTATCTAGCCACATTTGAAAGTGAGAGTCGGCAACCATGGTATCGGCAGCGCAATTCTTCAATCCATCAAATGTTATCTTTAATGGGTGCTTTTCCCAGTAATAAAATAAAAGTGTTCTGATTTTTATTACATAAATGTATTTACTATTTTCTTTAAATCCACATTAGGGTTAGCCAATTGTGAAAAGATACATTTAATGGTAAATGAAGTTTTACAGGTTGGCGACCGCTGGTATAGAGGGGCTGATGCAAGTTGAATCTCTCGTGATGTCATATTCGTTTGTTGGCTAAATTGCAGACTTTGTCATAGAAGCGTAGCTATGGTTATATGGAGGGCAGAAATAGGCAGCTGGAAAAACATTAATTAAACAAATGAATGAATTAAAGAAATTTAAATAATGAAGAGTCAATTATTTTTAATTAATTACACTCACTACTATAGTTTGTTAACTTTTTTAAAAGATTTCATTGTTATAAAATTTGATTCCTTCCTGATAGGAAATGATTACATATTTCAACACATACTTCAATTATTAACATCAGATTGAATTCAAAGGTAAACAGAGACAGTTAAACAACTGTAAAATGATAAACTCAACTGATAAACTAATAAATTCAAATGATCAATTTGAAAATTATAATTTCTAATTATTCAATTATTTCGAAAAATGCTTCAAAATTATATAAAAGTTATGATAACGAGGTTTTAATAAAGTCAAGATTTAATGAAAGGTAAAAGATTTTCTCTTGGTAAGTTTCAAATTTCCATTGTACATTAACAGAAAACCCTCATAATTTTCTTAATGCTCAAATTTTTTGAAACGTATGAAATTTATAATTTAATGTAACTTTTTAAAGAAATATATAATTTAATAGTCTGCATTAAAAAAGAATATTGATTTTTTTAAATATTTTATGTATATATAAAACCAATAAATCCACTTTGAAGCGTTACTAATGACTTATGCTGCCATCTATTGGTTTTCTGGTATACAACTATCGTAAAATCCAACGTATAACGGGCACTTTTAACACAAATAATAAGATCCAAATTTACGGGTACGCATTATACGCCAGGTATAAAAATGAGAGCTTTAAAAAAAAGTTGAACATAGAAAAAAATTAGCCTTCTGCATACATCGAAATACTATTCTAAAAAAAAATATCATTCCATACGAATTTAAAAGGTTGTAGTTTTAGAAGTATGCTATTTTTCTAAAGCTTGGAATAATACTTCGAATTAAAGGACTTCAAAACATAAGAGTATATTTCAGTTTCCTTCATAAAAAAGTGGGTGTGCGTTATACGGTGAATATACCTAAAAATTCAAAAATGCAGCTTGAAAGTATAGGTGCGCGTTTTACACCGGATTTTACTAATTTTATTGAAGAAAACTAAAACAATTTCAAGTGCTGTTTGCGTGCAGTATGGAATTATATTTCAATTTTATAATTTCACTCCAGTTAATGGATAACCTTAAAAATAAATGCACGATTAAGAAACAAATAACAGTTTTTGTAGAATAGTAAGTAAAAATTTATATATATAAAGGAGAATAGCAATTCAATTATTTACTCCTTCACTCGCTCCCACTTCACAAGATCTCCAGAATTATTAGACCTACAGACTTAAAATTTGGTAGGCACATGTTCCTTTCATAAACTAGAGATTAGTGGGTATTCTTGAAGTCAAAAGTGTACCGCCACACCAACCGGCATCACTAGCATCCGCCAAAATGTTTCTGTCATAACGCAAGAAAAGCTACTAAATGCTGTGAACGGTGTGGTGACTCATCTCACAGCTGTACTTCTGAATGATGGACAGCACATTGAACATTTACTGTAGTACTAATTAATTGTAATTAAGCTGACTTGTAAGTTGTCAATATTTTTTCATTTGTAAATCCTCTTTTGATGCAATAAAACACTATAGAGCCATCTGTAGGTCGCCAAAAGAACTATTTTTTTGTTGCAATACAAAATCCGGTTTCTTTTCCATCCGTTTAGTGCAAACTGTATTTTTGTTTCTTAATTCATTTTCGAATTATTCATTTTTAAAGTTCGTCCTGGTTTTTGGATCACACCAGGTATATAAAGTTCATTAAAAGTAAAAATATATATGGTGGCTGTCAAAAGTGTTTGTACACTTGCAATTTTCTAAAAAAATTAATATTTTCGGCTAATAAAAATTAATATATTGGAAATAAGTTTCAGAAAATTCAACATTGAAGGACAATTGGTTGGGATGACAGCAAGTTCAACATTTTTAGTTCAGATAGGAATATATAACTTGGAGAAATAAAAAAAAAAAAAAAAAAAATCAAAAAAATCAAATAAATCCTAAGAACAGGGAAGCATGGTGGTGAAGGTGTTTTTGTGTGTGTAGGGGGCGTGGCGTAAATCGGCTTTTTCCAGAATAATAGTTACACTATGTTTTAAAAATTGATTATGTCATTCCAAAAAGAGCAAAAAATGCAGATATTATTTAAAAAATTACAATTCCTATATATTAATTTTTATTAATCGAAAACATTAAATTTTTCGGAAAATTACACGTGTACGAAAACTTTTGAGACACTGCAGAAGGGAAAGGAGTGCCACAAAAAGGCAACAGAACACCTAACTTTCCAATTTTGATTCTCATACTTTTAAATAAATTTAATTAAATATTTATATATTTAGCAACTCTTTTTATTTTTGTGTTCAGTTAATATTTAAAGTATTGTTTGAGGTAGTTTTGTTTGTTTACGTAGCAAAAATATTCTGCTTAATTAAGTGAGGAGACAAATGTAATTGGATTTTTAATTTTTATTATAAAACTGGTATAACACCTGCTTAATTAGTAATTTTATCCAGCTGGAATGCTTACTTTTTGTTTATAGAGCGCTTTTGAGAAAAGTAAATAGAATTTATAACAAGAGTAAAATTGTCCATTCAATAAAGCTAATTGAAAAAAAAAAGATTTATAGTTAAAAGAAAAGTGAAGAATCTATGTTTGAGCTCTGCAATATATATAATTTCTATAAAATTCAATCAATAGTTTTCCTCTTTAATTTTACCTGAAACTACTGGACAAGTACGCATATCAGCTGGTTTAAAAGGCCATTCTGATAAAAGTAATTTTATGTAAGATCAAGAAATAGAAAATTGAGATTTAGATTCCCAAAGTCAATGAAAAAGCAGCTAATATTTTATTGGAATCATATGTTGTTTTAAGAACCAATCTCCCATTTTCGATTCTAATAATCATACAAAAGAATAGAGAAAGAAAAAATGAACTTTAATGAAAACATCTTATTTTTAATAGTGTATCTCACGGTAGTAAAATGAATAACGAATGCACTAAAAAAACGTTTTAAAAATGATGCTGTAAAATTGATAAATTTTATAAAAGCAAGATAATAAATCCCAGATTATTTGTTTTATTATGAGCAGAATTATTCAGAAAATATAGAATCCTGGTTTTACATTTGGAATCCAGATTAATTTTAAAAGAATCAAATCATAACAATGCGCTATAATTATGTGATGAAATATGGTTGTGAAGTTTATATTATTTAGCAGTCATGATTGCTGTTCTAAATGAAGTAAATATATTGAGTGTATACATTATAAAAAATAAAAGAAAAAAAAATGAATGCATTGGTATTACGAATAAACAGCAATTTGTATCTCAAACAGGATAATGGGCAATGTTTTGAAAAACTAACAATTTTCTAATGAATTAATTTAAATGAAAATAAATTGAATTTAAAGGACAGTATTCAAACGCGTATATAATGGATTACAATTTTTCAATTAAAAAATATAAGGGAATATTTCCAGAAGAGAAAACTAAGCGTGGATGAATAAAAAGTTCTTTAGAGCACAATAATAAATTAGAAGGCTTGGTTCAAACATTATAAACATTTAAATGTTTTTTTTTTCAAATGAAGTTGTGGATCGGTAATTACCACTCTGCAGACCTATTACATTCCCCGAGAACTGGTATTAATATTTAGTGTGGCACCATATAGGTAAATACTAATTGCTACAATGTTATTTTGACTTCCAGTTTCCTCCCCAGAGGGGAGGGGGGCACCTGAACTCTGACGATGCGAGATTGTATAGGAATTTAGGAATCTTTAACACATGTGCCGCATAATCATACGACATGGAAGCTGTCGATTTTTTGCATCTTGAAAATCAACCGACTTGGGCTGGGATCGAACTCGCAAATTTGGGCGCAGAAGGCCAACGCTAAACCAACTACATCAACCAGCCGAAGTTTTTAAATGCCTTTTGGAACAAATATTTACGTCAAAAATCTTTTAACGTATGTGGCAACAAAAGCAAAATTTAGAAGCAAATTAAATGCAGAATATTAAATGGGACTACAAACTACTTAAACAGAGTTAGATACAACAAGCATATATATACTTCAGGAAGCCTATATGTATATAAAAATATCTCTGCCTGAAAATATGCAAGGAAAGGTGTCACCTGGACCACGAAATAATGTTTTTAACGACTAAATTACTTTAATTTGAAGCTAAAATTCTTTAGTAAGAAATACTGTAATTTTCCTTTATATATAAAATGCATATAGCATGTTGATACACTGTAAGTATTTTTTTAAGATATATTTTTCTAAGTATACGATAAGGCTTCCCCAGAACACTTAAAAGGTCTAAAGGTATCATGATTCGATAGTTTTCTAACTATCGAATCATGTACCTTTAGACCTTTATGGTACCTCGTATATGAAATGATCCTCCGAGTGGAGCGAAGCATTAGATTTAATTAGGGATCATTTCATCTAGAACTTATGTAGTAATCTTGTATTGACAGAATGGGGATACTGGTTGCTATTAATCCACATTTATTTTCAGTAAACGAACATTTCACGTAAGTAACAAGTATACATCTACACACAGCACAGGACTATTTACAAAAGACGATGAACAAATGAATACAGTTACATTATAAAACAAGCATCGGCTGGTCAATTTTTCCTGAAAACGAGAGTTTTGAAACACAAAGCGGCAACCGAAAGTTCAAAAACTCACATGACTTCTTAAGGTGCCTCTTATAATTGGTCCAAAAAAAACTGATGTTATGTAGTTTTTTTTAAATACACTGAGCTTTTAATTTAAATAGACACAGTACGATTCAACTGACAAAAATCAGTCAAAAAATCAAATCTAATTCTCTCAGCCTAAATTATTCTTTAAATACTTTTCTATAAACTCATACAATTTGAAAGCTCTTAACTTGAAAAAACACAGAATTATGATTGCTTTTACATTCGTTTGTATTCACATCCCCATGGCAAATCAAAACTTCAAACTTGATTATCTCAGAAAGATAAAATAACTAGTTTGTCTTCAGACTTTTTTTCTATTGTGCTTAATGCTTTGAATTTTTTTGTACCTATTGCTAATAGTACACATGTAATAAAAGTTGGTATGCATTTTTGAATCAAAGCAATACTTATTTTTTAAAAAATAATTGAACTCAGAATTTAAACATTTTTTTAAGGAATTTTCAATAAGCATTCATAAAAAGAAGTATTGTACGAATACCAATCATATTGCATCAAACTTCATGCGGGTACGTAAATTTTGTAGGAGGCGTAGCATTTTAAAATTACTTCGCAAATTTTTTTTCCTTAAAAAATTAAATAGCTAGCTTTTTATGAAATTTTGAGCATAAAATCTGTTTTACATAGTAAGTACACATAGGAGGCAACCAAAACAATTTTAAAAAGCCTTAAATTAAAAAATTTTGCGTAAATCGTATCGTGTCCCCTTAAAATAGATAAAGTTACGCTTATATCCCGGTTTGCGGGTAAATAACATTTACTTATTTAAGGCAGTCTGGGAGGGTCAGGACCCTTACAAATTAAAAAACTTGAAAGTTGAAATCAACGCGAATTATCACGCACGCACAACTTGTTGATTGACAGTCAAAGACAGGAAAAGTTCATGTAAATTAATATGTTTAACAGGCAAGTTCTTGCGGAGTAAATCCTAATTTAATCTGGAACTCTCCCATAATTACAGTATATACATTTTTTTAATAAGAAAAATTAGCATGCTGGTATTAATCCACAGTAGTACAGATTCAGTAATCACACAAATTCTGATTCCAGAAATCAATTTTGAATAATGTAAGTGAAATACAAAGCCGTTGTCAAATGTTTGACTGCAGTATTGCTTCTGTCGAATTTGCATAAACTGGAAAGAGTTTATTAAATATTAGTAATATTAGTTTAAGGAGTTTTTTCGCCAAATAATCACCCTAGAATCTTCTAAACTTTTATGAAAACATCTATTTTTGTTGAAAAATTTGGCTGCTTGATGTTACCAAATTTTTCAACAAAAAAAAAAAAAAAAAAAAAAAAAAAAAAAAAAAAAAAAAAAAAAAGATATTGTAGCCACAAGCTCTCTTTCTGGCTACAATATCATTCTAGAAAATAATGAGACTCTTTCGCAATATTCGTCTTCTCTTGAAGGACTGCATGTCCTGGGCAGTGTTCTTGTCAACAGCAAGAGTCTTCATTTTTTTTGCTGTACTTATTTTTTCGGTAGATATGCATAAATCTTAATTTAGATGTCACAGGGACATCCGAATCTAAACAACGACACTTTTTAAGACCTTAATAATGGCATATGGGCTTCATCAGTGATGCCATAACTTTGGACTCAATCCACGATATCCATTGTGGGTGAGAGAAGACATATCGGAGAAATGCGGCTTCGTTGAGTGTTGAAGCCTAATCAATTTTCAAGAAAAAAACTCGTATGAAGGCACCCAACATCGATGCTACATATGACATTAATGCGATCTGGTGGAATCATTGTAATGTATCTTCTCAATCATTAAGAAGCATCCCGCACAGATGAGAAGAACAAAGATCTTATAATGACTGACCCATCACTGAAACATTTCTAAAACTTTCTCTGTATTAGTTTAGTGATATTTGTACGGTGTGGAAATAAGGCTAAGAGTTCCTTACCAGTTGTCTTCCTCGATACTTGTCAATGAATCATAATTAAGAGGTATATCACAAATAGCCTTCGTGTTGCTTCTAGAGCGAAGTTAATCAATAAATAAATCAAGTAATTTTGCGACGGCATTACTTGAGTGTCTTGGTATCAAGCTCGTGACATTGTCAATACTTCAGATGAGTCACGTGTTTGAGTCCTCGTTGTCCTAAAGACCTATTGTATAGCAAAGTGATGTACTTTAAATCTGGCGGGATTAATATTTCTCACATAGGCATGATATGGAAGTTAGGCGAATGGAGTACCAGTTCAGGGGTTTTTCTCGTGACTTGATCGTAGTGATCTTGTGTGTTACTTGATTTTGTGCTGTTTAATTAACAGTCCATTAACATCCCATTTGAAATTAACTCTAGGTTATTTGCGGTGGGCTACCTTATAATTTTAAACTACAGTCAAGTGACGACGACATCTGGAATGACACCTAGTTTTTTTAATACTTCTACTCCAAGCTAACATAAGACATAGAGCATCGACAGATATAATGGGGAACCAGCCCTTCCATACGGGGAAGGGGGCTTTTAGCAGCATCATTATTCGAACTCACGATTCGATTGCTGCAATACCGGCCACAAATTTGCGACCATTACCACTCGGCTGCCGTGGTGGCAGTTCTCATCGTGTATCTAAATGTGACGTTAATAAAGCAAACGGACTTACCAAGAGTAACGTGTGAAAACTTGGTTAATAAAATGCTAACTTAAAATATCTTTCTTATGGCATTTTATTGCTACTGAAAGTAACTGTGTTGAATTCGACCCTGCACTACCAAAGACTATTGTATACAGGGTGTCCTGGTTTAAAGTATCCAAAAGTTAGGGCTTATTATTATGGAACTATCCATCAGAATGTAAAAAACTGCGCATCCGTAGATTGGAAACTCCTCCGAGATTTTTTAGGTCTAGTCCAATCATCCGCACATTATTCGGCAATAGCAGATGATAAACTTGTTACACTGACTTCATTAGTAAAGATGGAAACGCCACAGCAAAAGTTACAGTACGTACTTTGGTTAACAGATTTTAAATTAGTCACGCGTGTACAGCGACGTGTTCGAACAGAATAGAATGTCGATCCTCCGACATCAAAATCTATCCATCAATGGGAAAGAACTTTAAATGAGACGGGAATTTTGGTATCACAAACTGGCAAGTATTTTTAAGTTTTCGTAATAGAATACACTGTTGATAGTGTGCGTGATTCATTATGTAGGAGTCCTTATAAGTCTATTATAGGCAAGCCAATAATGACATTCCATTCTTTTCAAACACGTCGCTGTATACGCGTGATTGATTTAAATCCTGTTAACCAAAGTATGTACTGTACCTTTTGCAGTGGGGTCCACATTTTTACTAATGAAGTTAGTGGAACGAGTTTATTTTCTACGATTGCGAATAATGTGCACACGTGCGGCCGATTGGACTAGACCTAAAAAATCTCGGAGGGGTTTCCAATCCACGGATGCACAGCTTATTACATTTTGATTGGGTAGTTCCGTAATAATAAGCCACAACCTTTGGATACTGTAAGCCTGGACACCCTGTATAATAATAGATTCTGACATATATCTATTTTGTGGCAGCTTAGAAGTTCTACAGTGAGTGGACATTGGGATAGGGAGATGTTGGACTGTGTGATTTACCACTGATTCATTACTATCTAGCAGAAAAAAGGCAGCCTGGTTGAAGACCTTAAAATATATATATGTCCACACAAACCTCATTATTGTACTAAAATAATTAAATAAGTTTTTAAATATTGTTACGAATTTTGTGTAAATAGTGTAAATAATTTGTATTTGAGTGTTTAATGCATTTATATATTACTCTATGTTATATTTATTTCATGTTAAAAGTGTGCTACATCACAAGCAATGCCGCTCCTTACGTTATAATAGCGATTCGATGAGAACTTGGCGAAATATTGGCGGTAGAGCCAAGTTGGCATCATTTTTGGTGACCAATTTGGCGACTTTGGCGACCATTTTGGCGTCATTGGCGACCCTGTTGGCGAGTTCGGAACCCTCTAGAATCTTCTAGGAAGTAGTAGATCTTTCCACTAGTGTCACGTTTAATGATACGAGCTGTTATATTTCTGGAAGTTTCTGTCGCGCCTATAAAAAGATGCTCACCAGGACGGCGAGGAGTCTGGATTAAACCAGCGAATAGTGAGGATTGTTTTG
>BMAV01008594.1:200775-230701 GCA_019973955.1 Trichonephila inaurata madagascariensis
ATTTACGAGAAATTATTAGAATCTCTAATAAAGAGAATAATCTTGTGTATTATGCTTTAAGATAAAAGTTCAAATTACAAATAAAGGTACCGTTTTAGTATTGAAATTACAATTCACACTCATAAATGTTTTTCAACGTTTTTTAAAGTATGAATTAAATGAGTTAGAATTAATTTAATCAAATGAGTTAATATTTTGTAAATAAATATCATGGTACATCCCTGAAAATCGAAATTTTTCTGTGAAAATCAGATAATTATGATAAAGGATTTCTGTTAATGAAATATCTGATTCAATAAGTCATTTTGACTTCTAAATGAGGATTTTGAAGAAACATTAATGCATTATCGTATAAAGGATACACACTCTTTTAAAACTTTTTTTTTTTTACTTTTATTTATATAGTTTCCATAACTTTTTAAATGTTTTTTATTTTATGATTTTTGAACAGTCACATTTCATGATCTGTATACTTTGTGATTAAAATTTAGTTTTTTGGAAATTTTTAAAATTTTTTTTTTGGAAAAAATTATACCAGTTTAATTAGTATCTTTTTCCTACTTAATTATTATACACCTTAGAACTTTGAAATGTATACAGATGGTATTCATTTCTTAATTTTAGAAATTCTACTTAAATTGTTGTAGAACTGAAGAAACTATTGAATATAAAATGTATCTCTAAAATAAAAAGTAAAATTTTTTGATAAATTTTTTAAAATTTAATGTAAAAAGATTCGAACTTATCCATATCAGTTTTAAAAATATTATTATGAAAAAATTGGGTTGAAATCTGAATCTTCTGTATACTTTGAGGTCGTCAATAAGACTTAGGAAGAAAAGTCTCAAAGAAATAAAAAGGCTTGAAAAACATTTCGAATAAAACCCAAATTTCTGTGATTCTTCTTCTTTCTAATTCAAAAACGCTCCAAAACCTTAGAATTTTAACTTACTATCTTCTTTAGAAAAAAAAGGAAAAGAAAAACATTTTAACAGACAAAAATTTCATCACTCAGAATATAAGGTAGAAAAAAATTTAGTGAAAGAAATTAGAGAGGGCATTAATTTATGAAAATGAGATAATCAAAACTAATTTTTTTTTCTAGGCTCAAACGAAAAATAAAGAAATAAAGTGATTTAATTTGTCAAGAATATTAAGAATATCGAAAAATTTCTTTAATGCACTCACAAAACATTTATGTATTTCTGGAAAAAAAAAGTTTCAGGAAGTTTTCAGAAATATAATTTTGCGATAGATCCGGATATTATTAAAATGTACTAAAAAAGGAATTTTTCATAAAGAAGTATTTTCAGTTATGTGTTTGACTTCACAGTGGGGGAATATTTATTCGTACTTACAGAGAATTTGATATTGTAGATACAAACTAATACATATAATATAAATGAACTTTGTAAATAATCCCTTTTGTAGAAAAGAAAACCCACAGATCATTTATGAATGCAGAGAAATTGCATCTAATTAAATATAAACTAAAGTTTTCTCATGTACAGGATATAAATTGTTCATTAATTATGTCTCTTAATGAAACATAATCCCTTCACAGACATGTTTTCTTTTATGATTAGGTAAGTTTAAAGCCAATGTAAGATTGAAGAACTTAAAGACAATGGAAAAAAGGCAGGAAAAATGCAGTATAAAATAAAAAATATAATATGCAGTATATTGTAAAAATAAATTTTAAGACAGAACCGAGAATATATTTCAGTTACAACACTAATTATTAATAATTTATATTTCAGGAGAACATGTACAATGATTAAAAAAAGGCAAATAATTGTTTTTAATTCATGTCTTATGCATGGAATTATGATTTTTCAATTTCAAGTTATCACCAGAATTGAATGATCTTTTAAAAAGTTCCTTTTTGGCACAGTTTCTACAATTGAAATGACACTTCGTACTTATTGTGCTTTTGCTTTTCTTGCTTAGCTATTAATAAGCACAACTGCATAATTTTTTTTAAAAAACGAAAATGCTAAATATGGATGCAATTAAAATAAAAAAAATAAAAAAACGAAAACACATTTACAAATAAACATTTTTCAAAATATACAAAATATTGAGAAAATGCACCAAAAATATATTAAAAATAAATCTTTTAAAAAAATCTCTGCATAAAGTATGTTTATATACAAGTTCACACATACCACAGATTATAATTACAAGTTTATATCCAAATTAAATAATTATTCAAATGCATTTTATATCTGAGCAACAACTTTATGCAAAGCAAGATGAAGACATCGAATAGTATGTAAATACAAGTATCATAATTCCGAATACTAACATGTACTTAAATAAATTATTTGTAGCCATGTTTAAGACAGTTAACTCTATATTGAAATCTATTTGCATGCACAAAAATTCATACCGCATGCAACAAAGTTAATACATTTGAAGTAACAACTTTCTAACTAAAGTTCGTCAATATATTGCACAGAGCGTATTGTCAACATCAAAGAAGATATATATTAGATCAGAAGTGTATCAAGAGAAATTTTTGAAAAAAGGAAATCTTAAGGAAAGTTATTGTTTCTGAACAACATGTTCGCTTTTCTCCAGAAAAAATGATTTTTCTGTATTTCTTCCAGCTTCTATTGGAAAAAATCATATTTGTTCCTAAATATTCCACAAATATCGGTATTAAACTTAGTCATCATATCACACGATACAAAAGTGCGATGTAACTCCAGTGCACGTGAGTTCAGAAGCATAAAACTTAAAATTGTGTGACAATAAAAGCTGTTCACACTTTTGTGTTATCACATTATCGACTATTGATACATATCTAATCATTTAAGTTTTCTCAAAATTTCGATATCCAAATCTTGTAAAATCGCTGTCGCGATAGAATATTCCTGTATATTCGCAATAACATTGCAAAATGCGGATTATAAACACACATAAATAGTTGATTACTAATGATAAAGTTATATTTTTAGTTCGTAAGGAATTCTTTACTTAGATATAACTCAGTAATTCGGATAGGAGATATGCATGGTGCTTCCGAAGAGCAATCTCATTCAAAATACAATAATATATGCAAAATGGAATGTAGAAAGACTTATGTAACAGTAGCCGCAAACACTTTTAAACCGTTTATGAGCGTGATTAGTTTGCCAGATTATGAGTTTTTATCTATTCATTGACTAAAATATATTGCACATTTCACTCTTGTTACAGGTGAGAATATCCAAGGATAGCTAAAGAAACAGTTCTTGCCTCAATTATAATTGTCATTCACAGGACAATTCAAATTGTTTCGTTCCTGTTGATAGTCAGAAATAAGTGAGTTAGACCTGCTGAAAATCACGATAATCTATCAACAGCAGTTTCTTAAAACGAAGGAAAAAAAACACAGAAGATATAGCAAACGAAGAAATCCCATTGCTTGTTTTATGTCTATGTATTGTGCACTTTGTACAAAAGTTGGCACGCAGCTAATCATCAATTCCATTATGAAATGCGAAACAAAAACACGCACGGAATGCATTATCCAACTATTCAAATAATTTATGCACACGTTATGATCATGCTACTTCAGGTAATGTAATTAGGGCTCAGCTGAGTTAATTATATAGTTTCTTCTTTCATTGGCACTTGGCTGTAAGAGCCATTGCTTGGTCTTTGTGCAGTTGATTGAGGGCTTTTATAGGTGCTGAGCCAAGTTCCACTTGTTGACAAACTAATGCAGCTGGTTCTATCTCGGACACCTCTGTTTGGATATAATCGAAATCCATCAGCGTTGCTAGAGCCATCGCATCGTAGCTGATGCCTTCCGCTGCCAAGACCTCTCTGATCTTTCCATTGCTCAAAATGATGGCGAACAGATTTTTGAACCTGGGAAGGAAAATATCAAGTAAAATATGATTGGATGATATTTAATATTATTATTGTTCGTTCTACACTGGATGATTCATAAAGATATATACAGTTTCAATGCACTATAAATCAAGAATAATGTAAGGTAATGTATGTCACCTGTAACGGAATTGTATAGGATTATTTAAAGTTTTATTAGAGACAGTCCCAAGTGTGTTCTATGAGTGAACCCTTAGTCACACGACTCACTTTGAGCCGGTAATCTATTTTCGCACAAACGCGTGCTAAGATATCTGAATCAAGTCCATTTAAAGCGGTGGTGATACGCTGTTTCAGCTCCGCTAGATCAACAGGTAGGGTATGGACGAATACCTTGACCAAAACGTAATCCGAATGGAAGACATCACAAAGAGTTAAGTCAGGACTTCTAGGTGGCCAATGGGTAAAAGGCAGGTTGTAATCCGCGATTTGTCCAACTCCTGAGGAAGATGTTTATCGAGGTAATCTCGCAAGTTGGCCGACCAGTGTGGTGGTGTACCATCCAATTGGAGAATGAAGTTGTCAACGTTGGCCAAAGATTTTCCGTATTCAAAAAAGTGGCTTACGGGACCTTTTGCTTAATTCAAAAACACAAAAAAACCTTTTTCACAGAAAATACCGCCATTTTGGCTATCTAGTCACATGGCATTCATAGTATTGCCTACGTCACTTCCGTCTGGGGCAAGACACAAACTTTAAGAGTACATCTACCTTATGGGTTACTAATGTGGGGCTTGTCTTTGATTGTTAGTGTTTTACAGCATGTAGAATGTGAATACTTCTTTATGAATCACCATGTATATGAAGAAAAGGTCTTGCGTATTATACCATCGACCAAAATCACCAGATCAAAAAACATCACCGATTCAAAAAATGTCGCCAAATGCTATCATTGTTATTATTATTGTACTTGAACAAGAGTGGGAACAGTTTTCTTATATTGTCTACATATCGCTGCTTTTGGCGACGTCTTTTGATTTAACCAAATTGGTTGACGATATAACACGTAAGTATCGAACAGTATGATTATAACGAAATATCTATGTCTGATGTATAATTTTCAAAAACGATACACTTCAAGTCGAAATGTCATTCAATTATTGACAGTGTTGAATTTTATTAATTAAAGTCATGAGTCAATTTTTAGTCTTCGTTTTAAAGGCAAGAGGTTGATCGAATGAAGAAAAGCTAAGAGCCCCTCTAATACACCACGCAATAGAAGAAGGAAGCTCATAATTATTAAGAGATAATATTCGAATTATACCGTAAAATCCGGCGTATAACTCGCACCTATACTTTCACGTTGCATTTTTTAATTTTGATGTATGCCGTATAACGCACACCCCCTTTATTAAGAATGAATTTGAAATGTACGCATGTAGTGCTCTTATGTTTTTAAGTCATTTATTCAAGGTATTATCCTAGGATTTTGAAAAAAAAGTATACTTAAAGAATTGTAACTCTTTAAGTTCAAAAAATAATTCGTAACTTTAAAATAAACATTATTTTGATATATGTAGAGAAGTTTAATTTTCTTTATACTCATCTTTTTTAACTTCTAAAGCTATCATTTCTATACCCGATGTATAACGCGCACCCATAAATTTCGATCTTTAATGTTAAAAGTGTGCGTTATTTGGCGGATTTCACGGTAATTTAATTTGTGTAAGCGATTTTGAGGAAGTTATTTTTCACTCTATGCTTTACAGTTATTTAAATCTTGTGTAAGCAAGAAAAATCTTAGTCGGTGTGGAAATTTCCTGGAAAGTAAGAGTTTATAGTTAAAAAACAAACAAATATATATATATATATATATAATATTACAGAATAATTAAATTGTATTTTGTGTAATTCAGATATATCGGAATATGAGTATTAAAATATTTTCACTCATAATTTTGTAATACTATGTGATGTAGAAACTGATACTCATTCTTAAAGTGAATAGTAACTTTTCTTCAGCATAACGAAAAGTTAATGATCTAGTGAATGTTTTTAACTATATAAAAACAGAACTTTCAAAGCAGTTAATGAGAAAAAATTCTAACAATGTTTTTTTTATCCTGTTTGATTGATGATCCAGGTTTTATAAAAGGAGGGAAAAAAAGGTATTTCATTCAGAAGTAAATGACAGTAGTACAGTAATTAATTGAATTCTCGTTTGTTTGTTATTGTCTTTTGACTTGTAATTTAACTGATTTTATTTGATACTTATTACGTGATATTAATGATAGTTTCAAAAAAGATAAAAGATTAGAATAATTTAATTTTTAATAAAATTGATTTCTTTTTCTACTTTATCTTTAAAATTAAAACATTTATTTCTATGAAACTATTAAAATGAAATATTCTTTCTCTATTCTGTTTTTTTTTCTTATAAGGAAAAAAATGGATAAATAAGAATGCTAAGGTACAGTAGGAGTAACAGTTTTTGTATTTTTTATTGCCCTTGTTTTGAATTATATATATATATATATAGCTTGTATTATTTTAATAATGCTAAAACAAGAGTTCTAATTCATTATTTGTTCTGACTGCATCTTAACTTTAAAAATGCACATTTAAAATTTATTGTTTCTTATTTTGCACCCTCAGGCAATGTATAATATTTTTAATTACACATGGGTTTGAAAATAATGTTTGAAAAAATATCAATTTAAAAATGTCGAGCAACTGTTTGAAATTCAAAAACAGAATAGTAATAATAATAGGGTATATCAATAACTATATATGTAGTTATATATACTTATTAAATTTATATTACACTTACTTCACCATTCATAAAACAGTACAGCACAGCAACTGTAAAGCCCTAAAAAGTTTTTTTTAATAATTAATTGAAAGTTTATGAAAGATAATACAAGTATGCATGATAATAATTCCTACTGTTTAAATGATTTAAAAATATATATCGAAATAATTTTGTTTTTGGATGAATATATTATACACGGTATCCCAAAACTTAACGATAATCGTGCACGAGGTAAAAAGTGGTGTCATATCTGTTCTGGGAAAAATATAGCAAAAAATTAATTACAGTGCGCCTGGTTAAGTGAGGCCGTGCACGTTTTTGGAAATGTGAAAAATTGTGTGTGACACCCTTTATCACATTAATAACTACTGTGACCACAAATTTCATAATTCTACGATGAATTTTTCACTAACATCGTCTTACATAGTTGTACTATTATTCGTAGTCACAACTCGGATAAAAAACTTTGCTGGTTCAGTTAAATTTAACGTACTGTGTGTGTCGGGATTTGAGAAAAAGATGTCTCCTAACTTTGAATCTCCATAAAAATAAAACTATTGCACACAACCCCAGGAAAGTTTCTCAAAAGTTGGCCCATTCAGTTAAAATTTCAAAATGGTACAATACTTGTTCTTTTTTGTGCATAACACAATCATAGAGAATTTTTTCTTTGCAGAACATCTTCACTTTATAAACACCTCTGTTGATACCTTTCATCACATCATTAGGTATTGAAACCACAATTTCCCTGTGATTTTTTCGCTAACCTGATCTTTCATAGTCGTACTGTTAATTACAGTCAAAAATGGAGCAAAAATCTTTTCTGAATTAATTAAAATTAACGTAGTTTAAGCTGGTTTGAGAAAATGATGTTATCTGACTTTGATGCTTCATAAAAAGAAAAATATTACATACTTCTCTAAGCAAGTTATTTCAAAAGATGACCATTTTAGTAACAAATCCAAAATAGTACAAAATTGCTACATTTCTATTCATAATAATCCCTTTCAGTTTTCTTTTACAAAGTGACATTATTTTAAAAAACTGAATCTTAGGAACGGATATTTTAACTTACATAAAACACTTACATGGATGACCTGTGGTAAACACTCATTTAATGCGTGAAGACTGGTTTCAATTTCAATTCAAAAATAACATGTGAACCGGAATATTAATCGGAAAAATATTTGGACCATTTGAGTTAACCCAAAAGTTTAAATGGAGTCACATACTTGAATTTTATTCAAAACAATTAGCCAGACCTGCTGGAAGGCGTGCCCTTTATTTAACATCTGCAGAGACATGAGGTTCCAATAAGATGGATGGTCAGCGCACTATGCGCGTCCTGTACGGAAGCATTTGGTCATGGAATATCCCGGAAGGTTGATTGGCCGAAAGGGTTCAGTTTCAGGACCAGCTCATTTACCATATTTATATCCCGTCGATTTCTTTTACTAGGGTTGCATAAAAGAAAAGGTTTATTTTAAACCAATCCAAAAAGGAGACCGTAAGGATTGTTGAAGCAATGGAGGAAATATATAAAAAAACATAGGTAATTACTCCCGCCTCTTCAAGTGGTCACTTTTAAAAAGGTGTAGAGCCTGTATTCGTGTAGATGGTAAACAAACATTTACTTCATTAATGTGCTACAATTTCTTTTTTACGCTTTGTTTTTAAATTTATTGCTTAATTTGAGTTACATACTTCACTTTTTCTAAATGAAGTCCTTTTGTAAAAGAAAACAAAATATCAATGATTGTTACGGATAGAAATGTAACAACTTTATACCATTTTGGATTTCTCACTAAAATGGTCATCTTTTGAAATAATTTACTTAGAGTGCTAAGCAGTATTTTTCTTTTTATGAATTGTCAAATTTAGGTGACATCATTTTCTCAAGCCGGCTTAAACTACGTTAATTCTAACTAAAGCAGTAAAGATTTTATTCTCCGTTTGTGACTGTGGTTAACATAGCACGGCTATGAAAGACTACGCTAGTGAAAAAATCACAGCGAAAATTGTGGAATTTGGGGTTACAGTACCTAATGATGTGATGGAAGTTATCCACAAAGGTGTTTTTGAAATGATGTTCTGGAAATAAAAAAATTCTCTATGATTGTTATGCACAGAAAAATAACAAGTGTTGCATCATTTTGGAGTTTCAACTGAATGGGCCAACTCTGATGTTGTGTGTAATAGTTTTTTTTTTTATGGAGAATTAAAGTTAGGAGACATCGTTTTCTGAAACCCCGAATCACACAAATTACGTTAAATTTAACTGAACCAGCAAAGTTTTTTGTCTGATTTGTGACTGCGATTAATAGCAAAGCTACGTAAGGTGATTTTAGTGAACAAATCATTGTAGAATTATGAAATGTGTGGTCTCAGTAATTAATGATGTGATGGAGAGCGTAAATTTTTCACATTTCCGAAAATAAGCTCGGCCTCACTCAACCAAGTGCATCGTAATTTTTTTTTATATTTTACCTAGAACATATATACCCCCTCTTTTCACCTCGTTCCCGATTATCGTTAAATTTCGGGATACCCCGTATATAATATTAAAATACAATTAAAATTTCTTTTAAAATATTTTATTTCCTTTTAATTATTATCTTTTTGTATTACTGAACCATTTTTTCATATAATTATCATGATATATTCTATTGGTAAGAAAGTAATATCGGAGTTTAAGTGTAAAATTTTTCTACACTAAAAATAAGCTTTAAACAGTCAAATATGTTCCACTGTATTTGATTACCAATTGCCATCTTTCTCGCAACTTCATGATTCCGAGCTCATAGAATTTCCGGTCCTTATCAGAAAGAACTTAACCAAGTGCGATTTGAGGTATCATTATTACTAAATTCTTTACAATTTAAAAAGTTTCTTTAACTTTAATATGCTTGTGATAATCCGGTGGTACATGATCGGGGATGAAAACTGGATCGTCTACAATAACTAGATGCATCTTTAACAAAATTTTTAGTAAGATGTAAGAAATTATTGGAACTTTTTTTGGGAAGTGACGTCGCATCCTCCATATAGCCCCAACCTTGCATCATCTAATTATCACATTTATTTTGAATTTTACAAAACTTTTTAAATAGTAAAAAATGTAATAATAACGATGACCTCAAATCACACTTGGTCGAGTTTTTTGGTAACAAATACCAGAAATTCAATGAGAAGGGATTCATAAAGTTATCGGACAAACGGCGTCAGGTAATTGAACAGGATAGATGATATTTGACCGATTAAAGTTAATTTTTGTGTGCATCAAAATTTCAAAGTAAAAAGCCGAAACTACTTTCTTGCCAATCAATATAACAATAAAAAACAATATTAGTCAGCCAGTTTCTTCTAAAAGTTGAATAACATTAATTTCATTAAAAATGTTTTGATTGAAATATATAAAAGTGAAAAAGTACGTTCGTGATAGAAGTATATTAATTCTTATGACTATATATATTACAATTTTTTTTTTGACCGAGTGTGTTTTTTAAGAGAAAGTTTCAGTCTTCAGAAATTATTTTCAGACAAAACACAAGTTATTTGTCAAAATAAATATTTTTTATATATATACAGGGGGATCCCGAGTTCATGGTACAAATTTTAAGGGTAGGTACAGGATATTATCACAATCATTTATTGTATAGAAATGTATGGACTCAAGTGACGCGGTGAAGCAGAAACACAAAAAATAAGAAACGAACGGAAGGCAACGTGTTTGTTGAAAGCATCGTTGACAAGTGTAATGTTTACAATAACTGTTCATAAGTGTTCAGCACATGAGCTATATGAAGTTCGGCTGCAGCGCACATTGCTGTACAATTCACTGGTAGTCGGAGAAGATAGTCTACCGGATACAAAGCTTGTGCTCGCTGAAAATGGAAGAGGTGTAAGCGATTTTCGTTTAACACTCTACAAACCGTCTGATGACTCATACTTACGTGATGAGCAACAGCTCTAGTACATGACTCAGGTCTATCAGCCACAACGTTCAAAACGCTTTCTTCCAGTCTTTGACTGTATACAGCTCTTCGTCGACTAGCATCATGTATGAGGACGTGAAACGAACGTGTTTCACGAAGTTGACGATGTAACCGCTGAAAAATTCTGTGATCTCTCATTCGTCAACCAGGAAACTGCACGTGATACATTCGTAGCGCAGGTCTGCCGTTACCATTTGTACACCCGTACATATAATGCATGTCTTTATTTTCGGCATACATAAAGCCTCTCATCGTAGACGTCAGCACAATTGTGAGTGGCGCTTTCCCCTACTGAGATGCATCCTGTTGAACGGTGGTTAGACATCTACTGCCCCCAACCGGCAACGCAACCAACCGATAACTCCATTTCTCTTTTCTTTTATTTCCCTTGTTTGCGTCTCACCACATCACTTGTTCTCATATATTTTTGTACAATATATGATTGTTACAATGTCCCGTATCTAACCCTTAAAGTCTGCAACATAAATTCGGGATCACCTTGTGTAGAACAATATAAACATTTCACAATTTTTAAAAATAACTAATTTAACTCGTAAAATATGTGCAGTTTGGATCTCGTTTACAAACAGAAAAGATAGAACAATTAATCAGACCAGTGGTTAGTTGTAGTGGATTTCATTGTTAAAAAAACGAATTTAGTCTAAAGAAACATAGAATAAGGAATTAATTATTATATGTATAACAATCTTTTATATTTAATAAATCAGTTTTAAGTATCAGGTTTTATATGTGTGAAGAAATACCTGTGTAGACAGCAGCAAAGCTTGAGCATATGCGAAAACTACTCTAGCTGTCCTATGAGCGGGTGTGACAATGACTACGATGTAAGTGACGCCGAGAAGAGGAATCAGCACCAGCAAAGCTTTGGCCGCTTTCCTGTTGATTAAACAAAAGTATATATTTTGAATTCTGTGGACATGTAATGATACATGGGTGTGAGTGTATTTCCTCTTTTATTATATCAAAATTTTTACTAGGATGGGATTGATGCTATTTGCCCTTAAATGAGCGTTAAACTAGATTTATTGGGAATAATTATTAAAGCCAATGCAAGGAAGATTAATTAAAATGAAAATAGCAAAATAAATAAATAAAATTAGATTATAAGTATTACTAACTATGAGGAACTGAAGTATATTCCAGTTCAAATAATCACGATTGGAAAGTTGTAAATTTAGTTGTTGATCAAGTCGAAGATTGTTTTGTAGTACGGCTTGCATAAAACTTGATGAAGTCTTATAAAGTTCTGTATCAAATTACAAAGTTGGTATCGTGTTCAGAGTTTTATAAGACATTTTTATTTATCTAAGTTAGCTTTAATGCAATTTAAAACTGGCAAGTTATTACTGATGACTATTTTTGCCGGATTTTTTCCTACGTAACTAATATGCCCCTATATGCCTATATTATGGTAGTATACTTGAATTTCATCGTGTCATTTCATAAGCCATTAAAGAAAACTTTTCATTTACGTACGCTTGAAAATATATTTTAACGTATAGGAAGTAATGAAGCATCTCAAACTTTTTCGAAATCTTTTGCTGGGGAATCGTTTTTTGTTAATCTTTTAACTTTGGATTGCAATACTTAAATTTGTAAAAAAATATTACACCTACTTAGAATTCTAAGAAATGTTAGGAACTAGTAATTTTATGATTCATTATTTGATGAAAGTATTAAATAGAACCAGGAATATTTCTCTAATTTGTTATACTCTACATACCATTGAAAGTACTGCATCAAGAAGAAATGGTCTGGGTCAATTCAGTACAAGCGCATCTCTCCGAATAATGCTGATGGCGTGAAATGCAAAGCTCTGAGGTACACCTTGAGAGGAATACGACGAAAGGAACTCTTATAGAATAAGCAAAATGTGTGTCTTTATTTCTCCCAGGGAAATTGTTATGGAAATATTTTTCTTGCCTCTGAGGACATGTACTGTAATAAAGAATGCCAAAACTCCAATGGAAGTGATTACAAAAGATGCAAAAGTTTGCAAGAATCATGTTGATTGGACTAAGAAGGGCAGATTGATCATATGTTAAATCCTGGCCAACATCCACTTTGACGTGTTCTGGTTGCAGAAAAGATGGTTGGAACTAGAAAATGTGGCAAATTGTGGTGAGGAGTAAAGGTGTTGCATGAGTGACGTCAGTACGCGTGGTTCAAGGTATTCACCGACAAGCGGAGGAGGTACCGCAAGCCACTTCTGTCCCATTTTGTAGTATCTGCAGGACATTTTTGTGCTCCCATATAGACCCCAGCCATTATTCATCGATTGGGTGCTAGCTGCCAGCACCAATGGTGCCCTTTAAGAAGAGTGCCATTGGCCCTATAGCACTCAGACGACTGCATTTGTAATATTTCTGGCTAAGGCAACAACGAGCAAAGGAATGGTATAGGGTTTCGTTGCCAGACGAGTTACGCTTCTAGTGATAGTCGCTATGGGGCCGACGTGGTAACAGGTACCGACACTGGTCGACCGCATCTGTAGAGCTCCCCACAGCCCGACAATGTGGCATCGTGGTTTGAGACTCCATTGCATATGATATTAGCCTATCTTCGGTTCGTATTCAGATTACCATGATGACCTTACAATACTTGGGTGATGTGCTGTTGTCAGTAACACACCCCTTCCTTCTAGGATGTCCAATGCCCTTTACCAGTAGGATAACGTCCGACCGCAGACTGAGCATCAACCCATTTGTTCTTCAGGGTGTGTGTGCATGTGCTTCACTGGTCACCATAACCACCAAATCTCTAACAATACGAACACATCTGAAATGTGTTTTGACGCTGCTTACCCAACCACGGATGCGTTCACGGATGCGTTCCTGAGCCATCCCTCAGGATGCCACCCGTACTCTCATTGGCTCCCCTCCTAAGCGCGTTGCTTCGTGTATCACCGTCCACATTGGTCCAACAATCAGCTGAGCTGACATTACTCCCATTGTGAATTAGGAATATCATATCAAAATAACAATGACTTATTGTTCGTTCATGTCTCTTTCTATTTGCCGAGTTTCTTCCCTATCTGACTATGCTTTCTTAGTGTTACTTTTTCAATATCAAGTAATGTAAGAGTATATTGTATCTTTTAAAAAATAACAAAAATCAAGGACAATTTTCAAAATTTCAAAAGGTTTTGCATTTTTAAAAGTAGTGAAACTTAGTTAATTTTATAAATTTATGCAAAATATTGTTAAAAAACTTCCGTTCAGAATATAATCCTCAAATAGTTTTACTTATGATTAATTCAGATATGGACACAAATGTTTCGTATTTTTGCTATTTTTTTGAATAGTTGGCATTGGAATACTTACGTTATATAATAGTTCGAATAGTTGTGTCTATTGGATTTTATCGGGTTCCTAACAGCATGACCACCAGAAAATAAATTTCAAAGAAACAGAAAAGAAATAAAAAATAAGATATAATAATATAAAAAGGATTTTAAGAAAATAATTCTGATATGATAAGTAATAATATTACAGAGAAATATGAATGTGATATGAAAAAATGATAAAACTCACAAGAGAACGCAAATTATATAATAAAGGTATATATTATACTTGTAAAAGTAAAAGTAAAAGTAAAAAAAAAATCCTAATAAAGAAAAAGAACAATATGAAACATTAAAAAATAATTTATTAATTCATTAGATTTAAAAAGAAGGTAATTTTTTTTTTAAAATTTAAAAGGTTAGTCTGCTGTTTTTGAGTACATTTGAAATTAAATTCTTAACATTTTTTAATTAATTTTTGAATAAATGCATATTAATGCTGTTTTTTTAAAAGGAGAATATGGATTTATTCTTTACTATGGCGATATTTATGCGTAAAAATGACAAAGGTTCAGTTATAGAATGAAGACATTCTCTTATTTCCTTGATTACGTATTCACAGCAAGAAATTAAAAAATTTGTTTTAAAAAACTCAAATCGGAACTGTAAATTTTATTTTTCTGTTATACCTAAAAAGTTTTTAAATATTTTAAGACAAGCATTAATTTGCTTTAAATAATGATCTTTATATAGAAATCCACAGATATAATGAACATAAACTTCCAACAAATGTAGCAAATTTGCATATTAAGTAACAAAACAGAGTTACAGAAAACAGAGCAAGTACTGCTTATATTAAAATTAAAAATAATCATACCATTTTCTTTTCTAGGAAGACAAAGCTAATGAGTTCTTATTTATGGCTAAAAACTTTTAAAGAAATTGTAATAAAACTCTTTGCTGCTTTAAAATTGTTTGGAAAAATTAAAAGGAATTTTATTTTATATAATTCCATTAATTTTTCCTATTTTTCATTAAAAATATTCACTGAAATAGTTTTTCTTAAAACAAATGAAATTTCTTTTAGTTACGAATATTTGATGAAATTAAAAAAAAAAAAAATCCTTATTACTTGAAAAACAGTAATACAACAACAATAACACAAAACTAAAACCTTGTCAAGCATGGTAAACAAAGGTGTTAAAACATATAATAATTTACTACTAAATAATTTTATTATTTATCATGAACCATCAGGCAATTTAAAAGAATTAATTCTGCTTCTTTCTTGTGAATATCTCCCTAAAAATGGCAAATAAATTCATTTGTGAACCGAATTAATTGGTTAAAGCTTCTTCACATAACATTAATACCTCTACTTTAAGAATTTCAATGAAAAACATTTAATTGAATAAAAAAAAATGTACCTGAAGTTTAAATTTATAGGATATTAAACATTAAATATAAAAATACTAAAACGCACAGAATAAATATTAATAATTGAGTTAGATATGAAAAAAATTCTTTTTTTTTATCTATTATATTCTTTTTTCATTATTATTTTTTCTGCTGAGTTCTTGTTATTTCAAAATATAATTGAATAGGTTATTCATATATATTCTCTCTTCACTGTTCATACAGTTAACTACTACAGAATTTTTACCTCGTAAGTATTAACCACTAAGAATTTTTTCTTCTTTCTGTTAAATTAGTAATAAACCTAAAAATGACGTTTTTTAATTTTGTACATTTTTTTAATACCTAGAAAATAAGATCCTAAATTCAATTGAATAGCTTTTTTCAAAATGATTAATTTGTTATCACATAAAATTTTTTCTATAAATGATAAGTTTAAAAATCCCTAAAAAGGTGACTAAAATATTTTATGAAATTCATTTTGCATTAAAAATAAAGCTTTTCATTTTTACGTCAAATAATTGAAAACAATCGCTTTAAATAAATTACGAAAAAGAACATGGAATAATAATAATAGTTATTATTATATCATGTAACTCATTTTTAATTGAGAAATTATTTCAATGAACACACCGCTGTTTAATTTAAGAAAATAATATTTTGTTCAATAAATAGAATTTAACAAAAATTGAAAAAAACCTGCTAGTCGAGTGAAAATTTAAATAAAATTTAGATTCAATAAAACGTACAGAAACTCAACTTTAACATTAATATGTTATTATATTTTAACCATGAGAAACTAATAAAAATCTAGATGAAATTCGAATTAAACAATTCAACATTTTCTTAACTGTCTCAAATGAAAATACTCCGTATATAATATCTTTTTTTCTTGCTCTAGTTTCTGATTAAATTTAAATATGGCGCAGCAGTGAATAGTAATTAGAGCCCTAGAAATAATTTTTATCGAATATATTTCAGTAAAACTTTTTCTACGTACAGCTAAAAAAGATATAATCTGTAAGAATTATTTATCAAATAAGGTAAGATTATAAAATTGCTTTTGTATATTGATTAGTTTTTCTTAGCTAAATTAAATAAAAATATTTCAGCCAAAAGTTACATTTCTTGTTGTTTTTTATTTGATAGATTTTCTAGATACATAACTAAATTTTTGCCTTTGCATTATAACTAGGGATTGCAATACCGAAATACCGGGATACCGAATACCGGTATTTTGAGCCATTTGTGCAGTTTTGTTATACGGGTACCGCAAGTTTAAATACCGCATTTCGGTATTTAATAGAAGTTTTTTTTAAATTGACTCCTCTTTATGTTCAGTGATCGCCAACATAACAAAATAGAACACGTTTTTGTTTTTATGTCTCCCTAACAGGCAAAATTAATTAGGCTGTGAATAGAAAGTTGCATCGCACAATCCCGAGAAGTGATAAAATAAGTGAATCATCCAAGAAGTCGGGCAAAAACCATCCTATTACAGCTCAGAGCGATATTGCGCACTCACAGAATTCGCAGTCTGATATTTGTATCTGTGAAAACAACGTTGTAGTTGTGTGAAGAAAGTGTGTAATATTCTGATATTTTTTAAATAGGTGAGTTTGTAATTTACTTTGTAATTGCATATAATACTTTAGGGTCCAAAATATTTTTCAGATTCATTATATATATATATACTCATAAATAATAACCCGTAATAATGCATAAGAATAACTTTAAAGAATTTAAATAATTAATTATTTTTTTTTGTGATTTAAATAAATAAGATATTCTCTTACTTTTTTTGTGATTCTTTATATACTGTTATAATTTATGAGTTACAAATTATTCTTTGTGATATTTGCACTCTCTAATCAAACTGGCAAATGAAACAAAGAAACACCTGTGTTTTCTTTTTCTTTTTCTAAAATTTCTACTACCGGTATTCAAACCGGTATCCCGGTATTAAGATCTAAAAAATACCGAATACCGTCCGATATTGAAATCCCTAATTATAACTTTGAATATGATTTTTAGAATTTCGTATGTTATTTCTTTTGAATTTTAATATTTGAAGGCTTTTATCTTTTCTTTTCCATAATTACAATTAATTTTCTCTTCCTATAAAGTTTTAAAAAAGTCTACCTGTATTGCTTCGACTCAACACTCGTTGCCGCTCGTAACTTTGTAATGAGAACCCACATGATCCTTCCAAGAAAATAGATGTTAACCTAAACAGAAGAAATAAATACCACACACATGATATATATATAAATAGTAGTGAAATAAAGTCATCCTATTTTTAATTAAACCAAATGCATTATATATAGACCCCATCTTCCTACATTTTACTTATGCACTTAATTATATTTTAATGTGCAATTAACTTCTCTTAAATTTTTCTTTTAGGTTGCAGTTCCGTATTGTAATTCTACCATTAATTGTTACAAACATTTGCAAGTACAATGCTTATCCTTTACATTATTTTAATTGAAAATTGTATATGTGTATCCCCCCTTTAAATTTTTTTTTACCAAACCATTAATGTAATTTACGATGGGTTTTTACTAAAAATGTGAAGCTGTAGTCACTTGAAAAATATTGGGATATCTATATTATCTCTATATAAAAATTTGAATCTTAGATAACTAATGAAATTTAGTTAAGTAATAATCGATACTTACGTATTATACCGTCGATTAGGCCGTTAAATGAAAAGACTTCGTCAAATTCCGCGATATGCAGCCAAAAGCGGAAAATGTTCCGACGCTTGTACAAAAATGGTAACCTTATTCGTACGTACGATCACAGCACTTGGCGATGTCTTTTGAGTTGGCAATATTTCTGATTTGGTGAAATTGGTCGTCGGTATAATACGTAAAAATCTAATAATCTTATGATTTGGAAGGAAAAAAACGTTGTTCATAAGAGACCAATCAATATTTCTAAGGAATCTTATAAACTGTCGAGATATGTTGATTTACTTTTTGTGTGATATTTATATTAAATATCTTCAAATATATCAAGCTGTTGTGGGTTACAAACACATTAGAATATTATACAAACGAATTACATTTTATTTCTGCTGCTGATAAAGAAAATATAAAAGCTAGATTTATTACGAAATATTTTTCAGTAATACATATATTTTTTCTTATAAACGAGAAAGGTATAATTGCGTCAGATATCAGATACAATCGAAATATTTACTATTTTCAAATGGGAAATAGTCTGTGAAACAATAAAGTTTACAACAAAAATAAATAGCACATCAAAAATATTCATATTTACTGTGGTGACCCAAGAAGTGATTGTAAAATAAGGTATGTCCATTTTTATTTGAATAAAAATTCTTTAAGCAACTTAAAGAAAAGGAGTTGTTAGTAAAGAAACGATGACCTACTAGAGCCAGCTTTACCCGATCATGTAATGTTATAATGGAAAAATTAAATGCTGATGATCCTGTAGAAAGAGAAATTAAATCTCTTTTCACCAATTTGGAAAGGATTTATTCAAACTTGACTGAATTAGATGATCAAGTATGTGGTTTCCTTCTGGAAAATCCGTATGACGGAAAATATGAAGCAGAATACATAGCAGTTGAAGAATACAGCAAAAGCTAATTTAAAAATGCTAATTAATAATTCCTCGTGTTTTTCAGTTTCTAAATGAAAAGAAACTATATGTTTATCAACAAAAGGGTTTGTAACATCCTCCCACCTTTTGATAATAATGATTCGTTTGATAATTTTTTTCTACAATATGGTTCAAATAAAACAGATGATAAACTTAATTACCTAAGAAAAAAGGGTACTTACGTATTATCGCAACCTATTAGCGACATTATATGAAACGAAGCACATGATTGCCATTTCAGCGCCTACGACACATGCGAAATTGGGGTCGCCAACTTGGCGAGTTATCTTGAAGGTTGGCGATTGTTGCGATAATACGTAAGTGCCAAAAAAAAGCATATCCTTTTCTGCTTTATATCAGTACAAGATATTATTTTTTCAATAACTTAAATCTGAATTAATTCACAACAGTATTTCAATTAAAAAATAATATGGGTGTAAAAAAAAAAACAGAATGGGTGGCTAATCAAAAGATATATTTCATATCAGTTGAAATATATCAACTTGGTTTCATTACAATTAATGTATAAATATTTAGTTCAACAGAACGAAAAAAATGGAGATAATATGGGTACTTACGCACTGTCGCAACAATGTCAACGTTCAAGATAACTCACCAAGTTGGCAACCTCGATTTTGCATTGGTCGTACTAGCTGAATTGACAACCATGTGCTTCATTTCATATAATGTCACCAATAAAGTTGCGACAATACGCAAGCACCATAATATGAATCAGATGTAAATAGTATATTAATTCGAACTTGAAGAAAATAAAGATATTTAAAAACTGATTCTTTCAGGTATTAATTTCATCTACTCTTTGAGGTGCTGTCACATATTTTATCCTAAAAATATACATTACTAATATTTATTATAAAATATATTTTGTTGTTTGAATTTCAAAACAAGTTTTAAATACGAAATTTTAAAAGAACACACAAATATCCACTATTCTATTAATTATAAGTAAAATTTGTCAAGTGAGCAATATAAAAAATTTCATCTGTCTATTTATAAAATTTATAAAATAAGAAGACACAATAATTTTTTTAGATAGAATCACATGCGAATTAGCTTAAAATGTTGCTCAAACATATAACATTAATCAAAGTAATCTATAAATTCGACTTTATTTTACCATTAGCACTATGATTACAGGGCAGATGAAAATGTAATCAAAATGGTCTTTATTCTGCCATGGGCATCTACAAAAATATAAAAAGAATTATAAAAATTAACGTGATAATTTTAAAGCATCGTATACAATTTATTTTGAAAATATAGTATCAAATATTAATACAAAATATATAACTTTCACATTAGGACAAAAATAAAGTTTCAAATTATATTTACAATTTTTGCAAACTTTTAAAATAGTTCTATAAAGGATTAGAAATATTTTTAAAATTATATTAATGACTAATCTCAATTGCATCACTTATACAACAAACATAATTAAAAAAACAATTAATAAATTATTTTTTTTAAGTCAATTCCTATTTAGATCAACAAAGAAAATTTTTATTTTAACTACTTTTTATTAAATAGTTACAATTAATATGAATATGTATATACATATGACAGAATCACAGCATTAAGTGGCAATTAATTTTTATTAATTATCATTAAAGTATCGTATTGTCATCTAAAACAATCGTGTGTATAAAATTTCAGTTCAACTGAATGCTTTAAAACGTGAGAAAATAAACATTTTCAAGTGTTGACACAAGTCGCCAAAAATGATGCCAACGTGGCTGTATTTGTAATTCTTTAAATAATTAGTTTTTAATAAATTAATTTTTTTAATTATAATTTAATTATTGTATTGTCATTCAAAATGATCATGTATATAAAATTTCAGCTCAGTTGAGCACTTTAAAATGTTTTTTATTAACGATTGAAAATTCCACCAAGATAAATAAATAAATAAATAAATATACCTATAGAGAAAGTGTGAGCCAGTAGTAGGAATTTAATAATGCAAATATTTTAAATGTGCTGGAATTTTAACAGTGCAGAAATCCTTTAAATTATATTTCCAAAGAATAATCAATCTGTTTTGAAAAATTCTTTTATTATTAAAATTTTTCTTAATAATTTACTTTTTAGAGTTAAGAAGGAATTTAAATAATTAAATATATTTCTGATTTAAAATTTTATTAATGATTAGAGTTCTTAATAATTTACTTTTTTAGAGTTAAGAAGGATTTTTAAATAATTAAATATATTTCTAATTTAAAATTTTATTAACTTTTAGTAGAAGCAAGTTTCGATTTTAATTTGTCCAAAAATACCCGAACAGCATTTTTCGTCTAGGGAGGCGTGGTTTTGAACACATATGTAGTCAGTCCTACAGCGCATGAGTTAATTTTATCTTGAGAACAAAAGGCATGAGTCATTGGTAAATCACTAATAAGTATTGAAATGTAAGTGCCATTGGATATCCGTTTTGGACAGAATGACAAAAAAACTCAAACAGCCTTATTGTATTAAGCTTTGAGTAACTTGGCGATTTTTAAGTGTAAGTGATAAGTAAGACCAGGAGACTTTCGTAGTGGTGTACGCAGACTTCTTTTATAAAGGGGGTTATACTTAAAAACAAAACAAAACATGTAGATGAAACGCCGAGGTGTAATCTTTATGCTAAAAATTGAAAATATGTTGGAGTGTTGAGATTCAACCCTCCCACCCCTTCATATCCTTGTGTATGTCATTGAATTTCAGGATGGAGCAATAAGCACACACAAACAAAATGTATGGTAAAACCGATTTGAAGTGAAGGTAGAAGTGTATTCTGCTAATCAAAAACGAGATCAAACATTCAGAATATTAAAAACATTAAGAAATGAGATCATCATTGACAATTAGAATGTAATGCAGGATAATTTAATGATAACCAGAGAATTTGCAGATGGAAATAACATAGAATTTGTTTAATTTTAACTGTCATTTGGTCTTCAGGAGAATTTAAGGTATCCAACTACATTCGAAACCATGATTTTAAAACATAAACGGATAATTTTCATGATATTTAGTGTCACTTAGATTAGAATACATGTATAAAATTGTTTTAAGGACACATTTTGACGAAAAAAAATTTCTTAAATACAATATTTCGGCAAAAAATTAACTTAGAATAACCTTTTTTCAAAATGTTCTTCTTTTGTCAAAAATGCTTCTATTTTATTAATATTTTGCCTGTATACAGCTCAGACCTCTGGGCAGAGGCTCAACTATGATTTTTGAAAAATTCACATTATTTTCAGAGTCACAACCAATTGAAACAATTATCAGCGTTTTTTTTATTAAAATTTATCCCCTCTGTTGTCGTAAAACATGGATAAACCCTTTTCTAAGTTATATATTTAAAAAATTCTAGTTGAGCCTCTGTACAGAGGTCTGAGCTATATACAGGCAAAATATTATTATAATAGAAGCATTTTTCACAAAGGGAGAATATTTTGAAAACTGGTCATTCTATGTTCATTTTTTGTCAAAATATTGTACTTAAATAATTTTTTATTTTAATACTATTCTTAAAACAATTTTTTATACGTTTTTTTTTTATCTAAGTGACACTAAATATCATAAATATTATCCATTTATACGCTTTTGCAAAATCACGGTTCCGAACGTAGTCGGATACCTTAAGTGAAGTTCGGGCTATAACAAAGAGAGTGCAAGGTCTTGAGGTCACGGATTTAGTTTAAATTTTGTAGGATGGTAGATTTTGTTTCCCAGTTGATGAAGATATATGGGGCAACTACTCACTAATTTTTTAGATATTTGCAATTGAAAATGCAATTCACTCGTTAAATTCAGTTCTGTAGCAAAACATTTCACGTAATGGGTTTAGCGTAGCAGCAACAGATCTATGTTCCGTGTCGTTAGAAGCCGGATTCGAGTCCGTGAAGGATGAATAACTCTTTTTTAAAATTTTATGTTTATTTTTACTTAAAAAGATAGATAATAGAGTTTAAATAAATTGGAAATGAAATGTCTTTAATGACTAGGAACCTTATAAGAGTTTTATTTGTCCTTATCATTCGTATAAGTACAGGATAATATTAATTATAAAATAATAAAAGCATTTCGCAAGAAGAACAGGAGAAAAGCTCTTTAACTGCTAGTTAATCGTGCCTGGAAACAATAAATTGTGAAAGAAAACAATAAATGAACGATTTATCTAATTAAAATAATTAGTATAAAAATATGACTAGCTTCTTACCCCTCATTGTCCGTACAATAATGAAATTTGTCATAAAAGCAAATGAAACGTAATTTCGCAAAGCATCTCGCGCATCGAATTAGTGCATTATTACCCATTACGTGTAACCGTTTGTTACAGAACTGAATTTAACGAGTGAATTGCATCTTCAAAACTGCAAATATCTAAAAAAATTATTGAGTATTAGCCCCTATAACCATATATCTTCATCAAAAGGGAAACTAAATCTACTATCCTACAAAATTTGAATTAAATCCGTGACCCCAAGACCTTGCACTCGGTAACGTTTACACATTTACGTGGAACCTTAGAGAAAGCTCTATTATCCACTCATCATAAGAAGTTGAACAGAGAATAACTTTTTGAAGTTACATAAAAATAGATAGCAGTTCACATTGAGTGCAGTTCAACAACGCTGGTGGAGGGGCAAGTGGGAAATCACTCTCCCAGTTGGTTTAGTTTCTGTTTCGCTTTCATAGGAAAGCGAAGAGAAAATGACGTCACATCTCCATGACAGCAAAGCCCATTTTTCAACCGTCTGCCGCATCTCGACGGAGGAAGGGATAAATTTCTTTAATAACAAGGATTAAAAGAATTTTATTTTTAAGTCCGTTACTCGTTACCTCTTAAATAACTGCGTGCGGTTGTTGAAAGGAAATTTTAAATAACCACTTGGAAGAAAGTAAAACCTTGCATTCTCCTTGTAAGTCAACTAACCTTTGAACATAAATAATTCCATTTGGAGGTAGTATAGGATACACTGGAGACTGTGAAAAGATATCCTAGCGTCATTAATACAGTGAACACAGGTGAAAAGTCCTGAGTTTATGGATATGGCTCTGTAACCAAGATACACCACATCCCAATGGAAGCATCCATTATCCGTGAGGCCAATAAAGCGAGGTAAGTTCGCAAAATTATCAAAGTCAAGCCGATCATATTCTTTTCTTCTAATGGCGTGGTTCATTATGAGTAATTACGGTACAACCATCTTCGGGATTTTATCAGAACTTCTATGTCTGGACGAAAAATTAAGTTAGTAGTTAAGTTAGTTAAGTCTGGAGTTATATATAAATGGCTGGACTTGTGGGAAGAGGTTAATTGGCAACTACACTTTAATGAAATATTATTTTTGAGACTTCAAATATTTTCCAAGCAAATAATATTTAGCCGAAATATTGAGGAGTATTTGTAATAACTACAATTATATATATATATATATTACGTTTTATGATACACATGATAATTATAAAAAAAGGCAAATAAATTTCTTTTAAAAACCATATTAACTAAATGTAACTTCTTAAATAACCGATATTTTAAGCAACTTTATGGGCAAAATACTTAAGCCACATAAATAATTATAAAAAAAATGACAGCCAAAGAAAACGTTACGTTTAATGTCATCTGTCCGCTGCATTTTGAAGTTTTAATAAAAGTGAAATATATATCAATGAATCTAGAATACATTCTAATAAATCAGAAATACGCATATCCCCACAAACTACTTCGCTTCTAGATTTATCCTACCTAATTTCCTAAAAGAATCCTTCCATTTGTAAGGATTTCCCTTTGCTTGTAAGCAAACAACATCTATCATACTTCTTGGCGTCTTAGAAGTCTGCGGATTTCTTCTCTCACTATTCTGTTCGATTTCCTTTGCTATCTTTTTATTTTGGCTAAAAAAGCACACTTTTTTTATTTCTTGCTGCATCAGCTGTTCCTTGCTTTTGTTTTTAGCGATTATTTAATATTATGTTAAAGTTCTTTCGGTGTACGATAAAAGACAGAAAAAGTTCTATTCAGACTAAAATAATGTCTTTTTTTTGCTTAGTATTCGTATTATATTTACAGAAGAAAGAAATATAACTAAGAATACGAATTTTAGGGCTATATTCGATGCAATACATTAGAAAAGCAGAAGAGTTAGGTGAATTGCATTTTTAAAAAAGATTTAAATAAACCGATTGTATAGAATAATTAAATAATCAAATAGTCAATGAAGAAAACTAAAAATTATTATTTGGAGATGTAATTATCGGATAACCATGAACTCAGATTCAATTATAATCTCCAACACATACAGTTTTGAAATGTATTTGAAAGTAACACGGTAAAAATGACAAAATTCAGGAATTAATTTCAAGGGTATTAAAATTATTAGCTGAAAATTGAGATTATGAGAATTTGAACGTGATTTATCATGCGTTCATAAATAAAAAAAAAATGAATTATAAAATATACATAAAATTTTATATGTCAATGAAAAAAAAAATGAATAAGACTTTTCGCTTACTTACTATTTTCTCAAAGATTTAAGAACACAGTTTAGAATGTATATGGCGCCTAAATATTTCCTGGCATGCAATAAAAAAAATTGAGAGAGGATTTACATTTTAAGATATTTTTGAGCTTTTGAGAAAGAAGATGAGTTTGTGTAAAAGCGAAAATTCATCAATAGATTCATCTTTATGTTTAAAAACGCAGTAAAAACCTGAATTTAGTTCCTCTGAATTTACAATGTGCAGTCCCTTTTCATTTTAAATTTAAGACGAAGAATTTTAAAAAAACAAAACATTTAGGAAAAAAATGTTTATTTTTTAAGCCCGACATAAATTTTTTTTAGAAGCTTATTGATAAAAAAAATATAACATACACATTAGTTTGTGTTCTTCATAGCAGCAATGGTCTTTCCTCTGAAATATTTTAAAGTAAACTTGTTTCCAGAAACACTGGATATAAATCTTTTGGAACACTATCTGGGAAGCACAAAAATATTTAATAAAAGACGCGTTCTCTTTTATACAATGACAGAAAAATGAACTTCATTCGCGAAGAATTCTATTTGATGCCACGAAAAGTGTACACTGTTCTAATGCAAAACTGATTTCTTTTCCATTTGAGAGAAACACCATTTCTGATTGTATGCACTCACAAAAGAAAACTTTTTACTGGTACATGGGAATATGACCATCGTCGTAAATTCGAGAAATATATATTTTGACACCTTTGATTTATCATTTTATCTATCCATCCCGTAGAAATAAGTCTTATTTTGAACGTTAAAACGAAGAAAACACACAAAAATACACACTCACACATAATTCTTGAAGTTTGAAATGTTTCCATTCTCTCAGATTCTTTTTTGTGTATATTTAAAATAGACACGAAGGGACAAAAATGGTGTAAAATAACAGAGCTGCCCTTTTTTATGTTGGAAAAAGAACATCTGCATGAAATGAGGACTTCAAAGTATATAAAAGTGTGAATTGTGTTCGAAGTTTTTTAGTGCAATGTTGCTAAGATATACTGGAAACAGAATTTACTTAAAAACTCGAACTTTTTCTTATCCCAGGTATGTGTATCTAAGAGATATTTAAGTATGTCTGGAAAAAGACGAAATGCAGCAGATTTTTTGTTCGGTAGGAGTTCTCTGTTGGTTGGCGATTTTCCAGGTTATGTAATTGTGTTTTTGGCAACTTTGCTTTATATACTGAACAATAAAATATTTCAAACATTATTTCATTTTAAAATATTCACTTTAACTTTCTAAAAAGTTTTCTTGCTAACAAGCTCCAGAATCTTAAATATATTTCTTTTAGAATCCATTAATTTTTCTTTATATTTTAGATAGACTGAAAGATGAAACTGTATTGTATGTATGGACGAATATTTTTTTTCATTTAGAGGGATTGCTCTTACCTATTCCCGTTCTATTTTTTTCAAGAAAAACAACTTTTTTAGCATGCTTTTTAAATACATTGAACCTATTCTCAGATATAATTAAAAAAATCAACTCTACAGAATTACTATACATGTTCGAATTTGATCACACTACATACCCGAGGAGCAATTAAGGTTGAAATTTTGCAAAAGAATCATATTTTGAAATTAATTGATATCAAACAAAACAAAATTTCGTAATCTTATCAGCAGAAGAGAAAAATAAAGCATCTTTAATAATATTTCTGAATATATCAAGTTAATTTGGAGGTGTTTAAGTACTTGGAAGCTCTATTATTGGTAACTGCTTAGTCAAAAATTTAAAATAAAAGCCAACGGCATTATTTTGTTAAAAAGAAAGTCTGGGGTATCCCAAAAGAACTGTCAACACAAATGGTGCAATGAATTGCTATCGTATGTCAATCGACTGACCAGCGAAAGTGGTCGGCAAAGGACTCTAATGCGTATCTAGGATTGTTGTTTTATCGTCTGTTAAATTCAATGCTTGAACAGCTTGTGACGGGCCTTTACGGGACTTTCTCCAACTAATTCTCCTGGGGAGTCTTTGGGCTAGCATTCGCGTTTATTTCCCAGCCATCCCTCTCAAGAAGAAACTCTGAGAGGCAAATTAGTTAGAGTATTTAAGATTTGAGTTTAATAATCGTAGGTCAGAAGGAGCGGAGCATCCGAATGTGGTGTTCCTATGGTAAGAATTAGAATTTACGCATCTTGACTAAAGGACGGATTTTGGCTACTAGACTAAATTAGTGGATCCAGAATTATTAGGATAGGATTGTGATTAAAGCTAAACTAATCTGATTACGGGTTCTTATTCACTTAAAGTCATCACTTTCTTTATATCACTCATAGGGCTTCCTTTTATAGATTACTTTGTTGTGGAATATTATAATTGCTAATAATAAATTAGATTTATCATGGAAAGTCTTGGTCATGCATCATTCCCTCCCACAATTTTAGGAAGACAAGATAATGAGGAAGCGACATCAGGGGTAAGGCTAAGGTCTGTGTTGATTGAGGATGAATATTCTTTAGTGCCTAGTCTATTACACAACTGTTTCCTGGTGATTAGGCAGACATTTTTGGTGACATCCAGAACAGCGTATATATATCTTATTCTTAATATCATACACCACACAAGTCTAAAGCAGAATCTATTAAGCTTGTGTAGCTATAGGTGCAATTTCTTTTGATAGCTACTACTCAATCGTTGCACACTATAGTACAACATTGCAAAATTCTATGATCCATTGTGCTTTCCACCTTTCATTATTATCACACCTTGATTTATTTTTCTACAAGTTGATGCTAGACTGCATATCAAACGGCTATTAAAACTAGTCGCTACATAAAATATTAAAATATGACGTTTTATAAAACATTGAAATCGTATGCAAAGGGGCGTTTTATACTAGTATTCAAGTTTTTATTCCTTTGAAAAAGGTACCAAATTAATTATATATTTTTTAAATTAAGATAACTGCAACAAGAAATCACTCTATATCTGGAATAAAAAAAAAATTAACTCTGATGTGCCTTGCACGATTTCTGCGATTGCGACAAAAATAGGTTGATGAGATAAACATGTATAGAAAACAAGGGCCGCGGGTAGCCTAGTGGTTAGAGCACCGGACTCCGGACCGGAAGGCCTGGGTTCGATGCCCGTACCGCCAAATACCATCGAGTACACACGGAATACGTGCTAGTTAAATCAGTGGGTCCGAAAGTCTTGTGGGCTGAATCACGAGTGCAGGGAACTGGAGAAAATTTTCTTCCACTTCAGTTCCATGTCTAAATTGTGGAGGTGGAGATAGATGGTTGCGCCATCTATTGTAAAGTTCTATCGTTCTTTCGGGAATTTCACCGAGCTAAATCGTACTGTCACCTGTATGGTGCTCAAGGCTAAGGCCAACGACAGACGTACTTCTAGCCCATTGCCACGATGAATTTCGTAGGCCTCGATCTGACTATGTCAGACAGGTGGCATGAGCAACAACGACAGAAAACAACTGTTATAATTTAAGGATAACTGGAACTCCCTAGTTCAATCACTACAAAGTGGAAAAGTGAACCAAGTATGTTGCTTCCTCTTTTCCCTCGAGGCCTTCTAGTAGCTCTGTCACACGGCCTCTTTTTAATTCGGTAAGCTGCTGATAGTGCATTCGACGTCTTTTTAAAAGATCTTCTGACACATATCTAACTTACACAATTCCCAGTCTGGAATATAAACTAATGCTCAAGAAGTTAATGTCATTTACATGTTTATAGTAGAGAGGCTATTATCACTCTTTTACAGTGCCAGTTTAAGCACATTTGGGGCCCTGGGTGCAGAAGATCTACAGGCCCCCTTGTAACTGGCGGATTAAAATTTATAACCAGCAACTCTGGTTAAGTCCAGCTTATTCCTACCCTTCCGGTCTCCTAAGCGCCCAATAAATAAACCGGCAATGATCTTGTTCATCTAGCGTTAAATTTGATGTGACGTTAGCTTTCAGATTTGTAAAAAAAACTTTCCAAATTTAACCAAGCCTTTTTCTTGATGTTGTTATTTTATTTTCCATCAATATAAATTTCTTGTGTAAAGTATAAGAATCAGATGAAATTTTATCTCAAGTTCGGAAATTTTGGAATGCTTTAGCTTTTTAACGTTTATTCAAAAAGCAGAGTTTTGAGTATTAATCAAATTTTGCATTTCTTACTTTTGCAGGTTATATATTAATTTAATTTTAAGGAAAGAGACAGCATTTTTGTTTTGGAAGCTGTCTTTTCAGTCTGATAGTAATTATTAAAGACAATTCAAGTTGTAAAGTTAACTTCAATACAAAATTTTTTTTGAATAGAATACAGATATGAAAATAAAATACGAAAATAAGGGAGAGAACATTCCCCGTTAGAAATATGATAATTAAAATTGCATATTTAATTTTGAAGCAAAATACAAGCTGTGACACTGTCAACCAAAAAAAAAAAAAAAA